>JAMKCH010018240.1:0-29439 GCA_023653785.1 Ophioderma brevispina
TATCCATATTGTGATATTGGTGGTGATTTCACTTGTTGATTGTTGTTGCTGCTGTTGTATGATGCTGCTACTACGTGGTTATTATTTTTGTTCAATACTCTAGCATACCGGGACAGACTAACAATGCCGAAATACGTTAAAAACACCAGGGTAGATACGACCAGTGTTTCACTGCCAGATGATTCGCACTATTATTTCTCTCAGATGCAAGGACCGACCTTTATTCGGTAGGTGTATCGGTTTCGCCAGATCGGTCGACTATGTCATGAAATTAATGTCCATGCCATCTTTCACCAGTCTTTCAATCTTGCTTCCATCATTTAAGATGTATGAAATAAAGGCTATGAAATACAATGCTAATATGCATTGATTTCTTTGTACACTCTGGTGACAATACATGTATTTGTCTATTGTTTTGTCATTAGCGTTTGCCACTGACAACTAACCGAATTACTTGTTCTATGAAGCTCAATTATTTGTTTGGTCAATAAATGAAACACGTTTCAAGATTATCAGATGACATGGCTTTTCTTCATATAATTATTATTTAAGGGTTTTCGAAGTTTGTTTTTGAAATATGTACAACTTGTTGTAATAGGTTTTCATAAATACAGGGCAACGGAATTGCCTATTAATACCTCAATGGAGTTTCCTGAAACTACGTATATATGGCCATATATTTTTGCTTATTGTTTGCAAAATTGGCAACAAAAAATTTCGATTCAACACGAAAAATTACTAGTGATATGCATTAGTGGGTTTTCAAATGCTCATCAGTTTTAACCACACAGTTATCTTATATACATCTTATGTTTCGATTGTGTTTGCAATTGATTTTGATATCTTGAATTGCATTATGCTTATATTGTTTCTTTACCGAATAATTATTACTACAGAATTGTACCAAATGCTGAGCTTCGATGACTCTGCACTACCGATCTCTGCCTTAAGGCATTAACTGCTTTCCATGATGCTGTAAAGGAGGGTGAAGTTTGTTATTCGAATTGCACAAATCGACCATTTAACTTTCATTTTAAAAAAAAAGTAAAATTTTTTAATTTTATAGATTATAAGTGATTTCAACAACAAAAAAATAAGCTTAAGTGCCTTAGTATGATGCAGTTGAACCAGGAAATAATGAAGTATTGATGATATGAAGAAGGCAAAAGGATATGTTTTTATTTTTTTAAATGCCAGTACATACTGTGAACATTGAAAAATATAAAGCTGTACTTGCATTAGAGGTTAATAAATGTAAAACATAAGTAGCCCCATCTATATTTGTGTACAAATAGTTTCTTCCTCATTAATTGCATTTTTGTTGTATTTGAGCAGAAATGGAGATGCCAAATCTAAGGTTCGAAAAGATATAGGTGAGTATTCGTTGATCTCGAAATTGTAGTAAGAATAAAAATACCAAGTGTATTGTAATAAGTATGATCAATAGGCGGTGTGTTGTAGTTGCATCCAAAAAGCCGGTGTGGCCGGGAGATATAGTCCTCACGGTCCGCCTACAATGGTGAGAAAGGGCATGCGATTTAAGTTGACTCTTCGCAACATTAAGTTTTCACGCTTTATTCCGTTGTCGTCTATTATATGGAGCCCGGACTATGGTCCCTCCTGCCAGACCATATCCCCTTTTACGTCGTGTGTAGAATAATTATAGTCCGCCGTACTCATAGTCTGGCTGCAACGGACGTTTTGTTTCGTTGTCGTCTATGACCGGACTTTGGCTCCCGACGACTATATTGTTTTCACACCTGTGTCATAAAATACGTTCCCTGTGACTGAGTTTCCTGCCTAATTGTGTTCTCTATCGGTTTACGTACCATCATTTATTTCATATTAATACCATATCGCCTTGTCTACAATAGATCATTTGACAATGAATCTCGAAGAATTTGAATTACTTTTCAAAGTGTGAAGTACCTTTGACTGAGCTTTTAAAAGTATTTCTTTATAACAGACTTCAGATGAGTCTTAGTTTCTCCATTGTTCCTACATATCAAGCCCTCCCCCTTAATTTTTATGAAACAATGATGGTTGGAATTTCGTTTTGCGTTTCAAAGATGTTTTTCATACAAACACAATTGTTTTTTCTAGTCTCGCATTGTGAAGAAACTTCGCTGACTCATCGTGATCATTTAATCACTTATAGTCCGGGCTCTCGTTGTGCCCAGATGGTAAATGGTGTTTCACTTAAATTGGTTTGAAGCGGTTTCTAAGACCAAATTTTGCGTGATTACGAAAATACAGGTCGGGTTTTGATAAAATGTGCCAAAGTGTATTTCCCGGGGGTGCTCCTACAATGGGGGTCCGAAATTAGGTTGAGTTTTTCCAATCCAAGTATGGTGATTTAGTATCAAATTATATGTTTTGAGGCATGACAAAGTCCCAATGCGATCCTTAAAATCCATATGGCTGCCTTCTTACTCGCAAATCCCAAATGGCGGCCAAAAGGCGCATTTTAATAAGTATGTAGGCCCACTATTCCAAGTCCCAAATTTCAATGATATTTTAGTTTATAACATATTTTGTTTGAACACTAAAAAAAATCCAATGAGCTACTTTTTCACAAAATCCAATATGGCTGCCTTCTCCTCAAAAATCAATCCAAAATGGCGGCCAAAAGGGCATATTTTGATAATTAATGTAGGCCTCCCTAGCCCATATCCAAATTCAATGATATTTTTATTTATACGTCTGTTTTTTGATCACGAAAAAAAAAAGCCGATGAGCCCTACTTTCCAAAATCCAATTTTCTTTGCCCACCGTTCATCATCCAAAATGGCGACAAAAGGGCAATTTTAATAAAATAATGTAGGCCCCCTAGCACAAGTTCCAAATTCAATGAGATTTTTGTTTATACATCTTTTTTTGAAACCGAAAAAGCCAATGAGACATACTTTTCAAAAAAAATTCCAATATGGCTGCCTTCTACCCCGTCCAACTCCGAAGATGGCGTACACAAAGGGCACATTGTTAATAATAATGTAGCCCCCTAGCCCAAGTCCCAATTCAATGATATTTTTAGTTTTGATACATATGTTTTTGAACACAAAAAGCCAATGAGATTACTTTTCCAAACCAACATCCCAAAATATGCTGGCCTTCCTACCCTTCTACCCTCCCCATTCAAAATGGCGGCCATAAGGGCGTATTTTTAATAAATCTGCAGGTCAGGCCCCTATTCCTCCAAGTCAAAATTCAATGATATTTTTACTTTTAATACATATGTTTTTTTTTGAAGACGAAAAAGCCAATTGAGTATACTTTTAAAATTCAAAATGGCTGCCTTAGCTGAGAAATCAAAAGGGCGGCCAAAATGACGTCAAACTGACGTATTAACATAATTCAACGTAAAAGATTATGATATTAGTACCTTATTTATAGTGTTAATGTTTGGACAAAAGCAAACTCATGAGATGATAAAATGGAAAATAAAATGGCTGCCAGCCTGTTTAAAATATGTGACCTGCTCTGGCAAATCATGGAACATATCGCCAGACACGGTTTTGCGTTATTGCCCTAAAAACCATATCACAATTTTTTTGCATGTACTTTCCAAATCCATAATTTTGTGTGTTTTTTGGTATTCCTTACTTCCATAAGCTATCAAAATGAGTTTGATACAAAAAAAATAATTATTATTTAATTAATAATATCGAGCCTAACATGCAAAATCCCTTGGCTTACTGTACTTTACTGGAACAAATTGGCTCATTTCGTAGAATGCTAAAGCATTTAAAATCTTCTAGTACCAGACCCAAAATAAATTATATCTAAAAAGTATACGGTATCATTTTAAAGCACATGTGCTTGTCATTGCTTTGATCTCAAAATCTGAAAATGTTGAAACTCCAACTTGTTTTCCCTTTTCGTCATAGGCAAGGTCACATTCAAATGGCAGCCCAAATTCATTTTCTTGGTAAAAGTATGGGATAGATTTGAAAATTTAGTCGCATAATTATCCCTCAACCGTATTACCTAAAGTTAGCAGTAGGCCCACAAACATTCAACCAAGTAGGTCTGTTTACATGTTTTTTTTTTTCCAAAGGTTTGTGATACCATTTGCGATAATCGCAAATGGCAAGAACATTTGCTTTAAAAAAAATGATAATACAGTATACTTATTTAGATAGTAATTTATTTAAGCGGACTTGATAGGCGCAATCAGGTTAAGCGCTCGACTCCAGTGTCTGCTTTGCTCATCCATGCGTATATGCTTGCGTTTCGAGCCCTGTGAGATTCAGCTATCTTGTAATTTCCCTGGACAAGAAATTAACCAGCCTATTTGTCTCGATTTACCCATGCGATATTTGGGGAAGCTGATCCCGGCTGCTATGGTTTTGTATCTCGATGTATGTTTGGCTGATAAGGGAAAGCGCTGATCCGATCTGCTGCATCCCTTGAAATGATGCTATGGTTGATTGGTATGGTTGGGCCACAGTGATCAGCGACCATTTTTGAAAGCGCTTAGAGGCCAATGCATAAGGCGCTTCTAAATCTCATTTGCTAGTATTATTATTATTATTATTTTGGGTATGGTACTAGAAGATTTTAATTGCTTTGGCATTCTAAGAGAATGAAGCCATTTGTTTCAGTTAAGTAACAGTAGCCCAAGGGATTTTGCCATAGTTATGCTCGATCTTATTAATTAAATAATATGTTTTTGTTTTGTATCAAAACTCATTTTTGATAGCTTAGAAAGTCAGGACCCAAAAACACAAATTAGGGATTTGAAAATCTGCCAAAAAATTGTGATATGATTTTTAGGGCAATACCGCAAAACGTGTCTGGCGATTAGTGTTTCCATGTTTTGCCAGAGAAGGTCACATATTTTAACATGCTGTGTTAGCCATTTTATTTTTCCATTTTAGAACCCCATCCATCTCATGGGTTTGCTGTGCTTTTGGGGTTCCAAAATAACAACTACCCCCACATAGGCCCAGCACGCATATATTGGCCCACAATGGTTCCCCATCGGTAATCTTGGCATCGGCATTATGTGGGTGGCCTTTATTGTCCTTTATTGCTCTCCAAGGCCAATAATGGATTCCGTTGGTAATTTTTGGCATCGGTAACACGTGGCTATTGCAGACTGCGCCAATATGGTTTTTCCCTTGGCGCTGTGGCAATCGGCTTCATATCGGCACCCCTGGTCCAATATTGGTGAACAATATTGACCCAAGACAAGCAGCCATATAGAGCCAATTATTGGGATAACATGGCCCATTATTGACTTAAAATGCTATTGATTGCTTAAAACTAGCAGGGCGAAACCGTCAATACGTATAGGATACACTAATAGTCCTCACAATGGTGATTTTTTAACAGAGCTACATTATTTCAAGACATTATACTAGATTATACCAGTTTCATTAAAATATTAACTATGTGCGAGGAGCTCGAAATGATCTACTTATTTATTTAAAACTTAGCCGTTTAAAAAATTCCTTAAATAAATGTTGTAAAAGAACATATATGGCATCATTTGCAACAACACCAGGGCCACAACATGGTTATATCATTGGTTTAATATCGGTCCAATATTGGGCCCATGAGCAAAATATATTTATCCAAATATTGTAATCGCCACTATAGGCCAATAATAATAAATATTGGTCCAGTATTGGCCACCATTGCCGTGCTATCTGGGTAAGGGTACTAATATCATCATCATTTTACTTTGAATATGTCAATACGTCATTTTGACGGTCATTTGGCCGCCATTTTGATTTTCTCTGCTAAAGGCGCATTTTTGAATTTTTGCAAAAGTATCTCATTGGCGTTTCTTCCTTCAAAACATTATGTAATAAAGTAAACTATCATTGAATTTTGACTTGGAGAATATGGGCCTACTATTTTATAAATACGCCCTTAATGGCCGCCATTTGAATTTTGAGGTAGAAGGCAGCCATATTGGATTTGGTAAGTATCTCATTGGCTTTGTTTGCGTGTTCAAAACACACATATACCACTAAATATCATTGATTTGGACTTGGCCGAGGGGGCCCTACATTATTTATTAAAAGGCCCTTTTTGTCCGCCATTTTGGATTTTGAGGTAAGAAGGCAGCCATATTGGATTTTGGAAAGTAGCTCATCGGCTTTTTCGTGATCAAAAACATATGTATAACTAAAAATATCATGATTTTGGATAGGTCTATGAGGCCTTACACATTAATTATTAAAATCACCCTTTTTGGCCCCATTTTTGGATTTTGAGGTAGAAGGCAGCCATATTGGATTTGAAAAGTAGCTCATTGGAATTTTTCGTGTTCAAAACAATGTAAATAGAACTAATATCTTGAATTTGGCTTGAATAGTGGGCCTACATACTTTTAATTAACATGCGCCCTTTTGGCCGCCATTTTGGATTTGATGTAGAAGGCAGCCATAGTGGATTTTTAAGGTATTCATTGACTTTGTCATTCCTCAAAACATATAATTTGATCTATATCACCATACGTGGACTTGGAAAACACCAACCTATTTCGGACCCCATATAGGAGCACCCCCGGGAAATACACTTTGGGCACAGTTTATCAAAACCCGACTGTATTTTCGTAATCTACGCAAAATTTTGGTCTAGAAAACGCTTTCAAACATAAAGTGAACACCATTTCCCATCTGGGCAAACTGAGAGGCCCGACTATTACCTTAGAACTTATACATGGGAAATACCTTGCTAGTATATCCGGCGTTTCCCCGAGTTAAGTCACATCTTGAATATACAGGTAAACAAACAGGATCTATTTATCAAATAAGGATGGGAATTTCATTTTTTATTTTTTTTTTTTTTTTTTTTTAATTGTAAATAAACGGAGACGTCAGTTTGTAGGATCCTTATCAAAAGGGCAAGAAGAAAATACTTTTTATTGTCCGTACACAAATCAGGATATTATAACAAGATCGTATAATAACAATAACCTTATCGCATCAAATCTACGCCTCTGTGAATCTGAAGAAGGCGGTTTGAAGCGCTTCACATGTTCCGGCCGTATGAATTTGGATGGACCCATACTATTGCGGCCAACTGCTTCCTGGGCATCTACAGTTGGTGAGCCGGCTCAGATGCTCCGTTGGCTGATAGTTCAAGCTAGTCACAGAGACTATCATTCGTTTCCATCATCTTGCCGCATTCTGCGCATGAGGTGTCAGAGACCATCCATTCATTGGAGGAGCGACAACTGATCAGCACAACCCTAGTTGTCCTGATATGCCTTTGACATATAAAATATGATCTGGGGGTTGAGAATAATTCAGAACCAGAAAGAAAAACGGCTTTCAAAATTGGGTTCCCATTTTTCAAGTTCATTCTTATTTCTTCCAGAACGCTACACACGGTATTATCGAATTAACAACAGATCAAAGTCCCATTGCGAAAAAGCTTGGAAGGCCAGGTCTCTTACAACCTGGAAGTGAGCTAAATCTCAGTCTTGGTGTATTGGATGGAATTACTCCGGCTTCATGTTTAAATATGTGCTAGTGTGAGTGTATTGGATGTAATTGACGATTTTAGTTGTGCCTTAAATTAATTTAGAACAATTATCCATACTTTATGCTAATAGTTTCAAAGCAAAATTACATATTTAAATCAAAAAATATTTTGGATTTCTGTTCAAACAAACACAAGTGTTAAGACAAACATGCGCGCTTGGCCGGATTCAATGGCAGCTCAATATACTAGCACAGCGCTACAAGCCAGGGTTGGTATAGAAGCGATAGATATATATATAGGTATTAAGTCCGATACTATACCAGAATTCACAGGTGAGTTTGAAATTTTCGTATAATACGGAGGTTGCTGGTTCGACGGAGTTGCTGGTTCACATCCAGCCAAGGCGCACGTTTGTTTTTCAACACGTGTGTTTCGCTGGGCATCTTCAGGGAAAGATTAACAAATTCATCCGTCTACAGGAGAAAATATAGCAGTTTGGGTCAATTATATCATTCCCTGCACCGAGGGTGCCATCATCCCCTTTCAGGAGCGCCGTATTTTCAACCACACCTCTCACCTCTTTTCAGGCCCTATATGGATTTGGTTCTTGGTTGCTGTGCAAAACGGACCTCCGCGAAATGTACACAAACCCATGACAATATGTTTACCTATTAAACTAATGTTGTTACTGGAGCCAAGGCGATTGTACCCGCGAATTGAGCCGCGTCGGCCCCCCCTGGGACACGAACCCCCTTTCAGTAAACGCTGGTTACTAAGTGCGTGTCATAAACAAAACAAAATCTAATACATACCATTTTAACTGTTTAAAGAGTGTATCGTTGGAAGACTGTGTTTTAATAAAAAAAAAGGCATGGGACAGATTATTGTAACTCTCATTCACTGTAGTGTAGCCAGTGGACTTTGATTAACACACCTAGTATTTTTGGGTATACACTGTAGAGTACGCCATGTTATTTTGTTTGTGTGTTTATTTTGTTTGTTTTTTGCTGTGTTTTGTATTTTCATCCCAGACGAGATTGGAGGTTCATGGTCGCAAGAGAGCCGGGTAACCCCGACGAGATTGCAATAAACCATCTCTTTACCGCTACTTTTTAGTCTCCAAACGGTAACTTATAAATCGTCACGAGCTTCCAAAACAGCCCAATAGACCAGTTTTGGGGAAATTGAGTTTTGGCCATATTATGATAATATATCACAAGCTCTTTTTCATAGACCAAAGATTGAGGCGAAATAACATTCCAATTTGTAAGATATAATAGATTTTCAATTTTGAGAGATATTATCAAACCGCCAAATGAAAGTCTTCAAACAGACCAATCGGCATTCGTCTGTTTGCTGTTACCTGAACACCACTGTACAACAGCAGTATTTGACTGACAACAATCTGTCAATTAAGTACTTGGTGAAAATACAGTTATTACTGTAAAAATTGAATTCAATCAAAACACTGAAAAATATATATTTGGTGAGTATTACAGAGCGGGTTAATGGGTTGGAAACATAAAAACTGACGAACACACTAACTTAGTTGGCCTATCCACAAGTGTCAACCAAAATTATACGGTGCATATAAAGTTATAATTTTTAATCTTGATAGTATGGCCTCACCTCAAACCCCTATCTGTTAAGGTTACGCCGCCAGATTTAACCCGTTTGAAATAAGAGGCTAAAAAACATTATTTTGTAATGCCCATAGAAGTCATGTAAAAACTAATATTGGTGCGCCAAAAATGGGGCATATTTGCCTCAAACATCCAAACCAACATACAATTAGCCCAATATTTCACAGGGTAAATGAGAAAAATAGTAGCTTTCTTCTGAGAACCAAAGTTTTGACCACTCGGGTAAAATCTGGGGTCATCACAGAGGCGAGGCTATTAGCGACGGACCATGGATTTAATTTGGGTAAACATAATGACTTTTTTAAACGGTAAAATTCTATAAAGTAATCTGGATTTTTGAAAACTAATAAAAGACGGTCGTTTATGGGATGTTTTCCTGTAAGATTCGTTTACAGTATTTTTCCTGTAATAACCTAAAATTGAAAATTCCATAATAGTGCTAATAATGTTTGATATAATTAAACGTTCAAATAGCAGCCTATCTTATAAATTAGTGTAATAGGCCTGGAAATTGGCAAAACAAAAATGTATTTGGCTTGATTTTGAAATTACGGCCAAGTATGTCGTTTTCGTAGATCCTTTTATTGTGTGAAGTCCACCGTATTAATTTTTACCGCGGCAACGTATTTCGTCAAATACAAGATTCATGTTAGTAGTGGTAAGTTTAAATAACTATGATTTTAGTGTGTTCTTACTAGACGTCAGGGGCAGGGGGCAGGTTGCCCCTCCCCCCCCCCCCCCCCCCCCCCCCCCCCCCGACACATTTGGCCGGGAAAAAAAATTGCAAAAAAAAAATCATGCTCAATCAGCCGTTTTTTAGCCATCTGACCGGGAAAAAATTGTACTGTGGACCCCCTAAGAGGGGAAAATTTCCCAAAGACTGGGAAAGAAAATTTACCCCTCAGAGCGAGTAGGCCACGAACGCCATGCTTGACGTAGCATAGTTGTAAGATGGTCTTGACTGTTTATCTAAGCGACGATCCGGCGCTGAGCACGGCAAAACGGAGCCTTCAGTTTTGAATCGCGAAAGTTGAAAAATTTATTTTGTTGTTTGTTATTATTTTTGGAATAATTGTTAAAGGTTTTTATTTGAATGATCCAACTATACGTTTCATGAGAATAATTTCACACATACCCTTATTTAATTTGAGAATTGTTAACACAAGCATACATTATACAGTTGACGGTAAATTGGCAAAAATAGTACCAATTACTCAGTTTACACTGTGCTGGAAATTAATTGATGTTGACGTTGAATTAAGTAAAAGATTCAATTCGCTAGTTAGTAAATTCAAAGTTTATAACAACAACAAGACAATTTTGTAACACCAGAAAAAGTTCACAAAACAAGCCATAATGTAGTAACTTATTTCACTTCATTTTGTTATGAGAGTTCAAACCTCTGTTGAAACCCTTTCAGTTTGGTAGTGTATTTGTCATTTTAATTTTGCAATATTAATTGGGAACGAAAGTAATGCATTAAATTCAGTTATTATTTATCCCTGTATATAAAGGAACATAGTAATGGGTTAGGTATTTGGGTGCATACCAGAGTTCCCAGGTTAATTCTCAGTTAGATAGACTTACATGAATAAAAGTTACTTTACTATGAGTTTAATGTACAGGGGGGGGGCCAAATTTTGTTTAAGATAATAATGATATGGCAAAACATTAGTACCTCAAAATCTTTTTCGTTTTTCCTTCTTTTTTTGGCTATATTTCCCCACATACCTATGATATTATTTTTGAATGTCATCAACTTAGTGATTAATACTTAACTAAATGATAATTTCTAGGTACGTACTAAAATAAAGCAATATAAAATTAATGTGATTTTGACTACACAAGCAAAAGTAGTGTGTTAAAATTAACACCGACGGTGTTATAGGAGGACACAACAAGAGGGTACCAACTTCAAACACCATTTGGTGGTCTTTTAACACACATGTGGTGGTTTTTTTGTTTAAAAAAAGAAAAATTGTGTTTTAAAACAACACAATAGGTTGTTAAAGAAAACAAAGTTGAATTTTGACATCCGTTTGGTGTGATCCTCCTAGAACACCGGCTGGTGTTAATTTTAACGCCCTAGTTTTTGCAGTGCATGTAGAAAATTATTATTCCCTTATCAGCCCATTCAATAAAATACAGATTAATGGGTACATTAAAAAGATTATCATTAAAAATTACTCAATCTCTGGAATGCAACCCGATTACACTCATTTTATTGAGTGGATAGAGGACATTCTTTTCCTGTCAATTCAATCAACGAAAGCTGTTAATATGAGAAAATTATTCCTTACTTTTCAATAAATACCACTTTGATAAATCGAATTTGGCCCTAATTTGAATTTGAAATTACACGTCCGAAGTCTTTGAAATACCATTTTTTCACATTGAGACGCAGCCCCTACCACCGTAGTAGAAATACCGGCAAAATGCCATCTTAACCTCCAACTGGTTAGTTTTTTTACTCATACAAAGTTTTCAACTATACTGCACGAGTGCTATGACTCTAAAGCGAACACTTTCTACGCAATGGTCTGTTTGATGACCTAAAACATAAAATACAGATCGTGGGAAATGTCAATTTTATTCAAATAATTGTTACCAATAGAAACTCCGATTCGCTTGTTTTTGACGATTTTAAGGGAAAACATCATTTGACCATAATTGCCTATACTCTTCTATAGTTTTGTTATGAGAATTAAAATGAGTTTCGTCCGAACGCCTCGCTAAAATTAATACAAATATAAAGGACTTGAATTAAGATAAAACTTTCTTCTTGATAAACTTATGTGATCTTTGATCCTTTTACTCTGTCAAAAGTATCAAAATACACAACCTTCAACAATAAACAGAATAAATCGCAACTTCTTCCACTTAACGTTATGGAAGTTCTATGTCCATACTTCATAAAAACCCCAGGGTTTCAACCGTTTAAGATATACACTTGGATGTCCTTAGTGTACTACAAGTAGGCCGATGCTTGCAATTGGAAAAATACAGCAAAATACTGTAAATTTTAGTCCCATTTACCAAGGCGTATAAAACTACTACAACTGGAGTTTTATTCGTTTTTTTTCTGAAGTATCAACATTTTCCTACATTATTATGATTTTCAATTATACTATTAAGTATGTGGTTTACAGGAAAATTATATACATTTTACACGAAAATTCTGGCAGCAATTCTGCTAACAAAACCCGTAAAATACAGCTTTACAGGTTTCCATTCAAAAATTTATAGCTTGATGTATATTTAAGTATTAAGTTTGATTAAATCAATTCTAATTACAAAATAAAACAATAGACGAACACCCGCATCCATCTTTTTCTAGCTTCATTGGATATTTGCTAGAAGAGATTGAGGACGGCTAGAAAAGTCATACAAATGCATAGTCATTATAGCTCCCTCAGCAGGCAAAAGTATGTTAACATGTTCAATACAACCGTCTGAGGCGATTGGATCGACTCTTTTTGATACGCTAAAACAGGCCAATGGTCAGTGTGGATCTCCTTTTGACAATGAAACATCGGGACTTTTTGTTAGTTTTTACCAACAGGCCCAATCACTTTTTCATAATTAATGACAAGGAAACCAAGGATATTGAATTGAAACGTCTCAAAATGAGAACGTTGCATGTCAATATGGTAACCAAAAGTCATTTTCCTAAAATTGTTTTAAATTTTAGATTATGCCAGGTTCATAATTCCTCTAAACTCAATGGGTGGGGGCGCGATATCTCGAAATGTGAAATTATTGGTCGATGGCCTGTTTGAAGATTCGTGACGATATATCATAATTGATTGAAGGCATTGGCCACAGATATGACGTTTCATAATGGGGTTAAAGAATTCAGTGACCGTAGAACGGAGCGCAATTTTTTATATTTTTGCAGAGTGGCCGATGCAAATAGACGTTGGATATGTACTAGGTGTGATTCCAAGACGACGCTTTAACCATTAAGCCACTCTCTAAATGTAAAAAAGAGTGAAAAACGAGTGAATCTTAATTCACTCGAAAAAGAGTGTAAACCACTCAAAAATAGTTGCATGTGTTGGTTAATCCACTCCAAAAAGGGAGAAATCACTTTCACTCCAAAAAGAGTGAGAGTGAACACCACTCTAAAATGTGTTGTCCTTCATTTAACTCTTTAATGGACATTCACACGTTTGAAGTGAAGTCACTCCTTTTTGAGTGCAGATTTCACTATTTTACACGTTCTACTAAATATTCACTCAAAAAGGAGCGAAGGACTAAAAAAACCTCTATACCTGTTCCAATCTGGCTGAATGCACTTTTTTTTCAGTGGTAATTTTCAATACTTGGTTATGAGAATATTACGCGCGCCGGCCACTCGGGAAAGATAAAATAATTGTACAATTATTCAAGTTGTTCATTTATTTCATTATTTCTAACTATACTATAATAGTAAACACACAAGAATGTTATGCAAAAAGACAAACGTTATAGCTCGTTATGTCTAAAACTAAGCATAGAACGTCATGAAAACAACTTTTACCCCAAATTAATGCTAATTTAGCGATTTCCTGGGGATGGCGCCTTTATTTCTTCAAGAAATTGCGTTTTTTGCATATAAATGCTTGTCCACATACTAATCATTGTGTGAAATAGCTAATCTCAAATCGATGTCCTTCATGGAATTCGTTTTTTTTTTGTTTACACAGTATCCTATGCACAGTATCCTATGGTGCGGTTACACTACACATAAACATAGTGGCAGTTAGTGTCCACTGTAAAACGGGCCTCGACCCTTTGCCCACTCCACCCACATCGTTTTGACATGAATCAGCGCCTAGTTGCAAATATGTAATGATTCCCACTCACAGTGGGCACCATCCAATCACTGATCAATGACACTGTATGATGAGCGATACCACACAACTGTGTGCTTAATGAACAAAGGCGAGTAGGCCTGTTTTACAATGTTGGAAGCTGTTGGAAATGGTGTTTGGGTCTTTTTAAGCACCATATAGTCAACCAAATACACCACCTTATAGAAAATAAGATTATATTGGGTGTCAGCTTCTAAGAAGGAGTATAGGTATAACAGTTTGTCATGGCGCCCTCTTGAATCTTCCCAGCAATCACTGGTGATTTTTGCCATAGAGTAGCATCTATCCTACCAAAATACACTCTTATAAACTAAACCATTTTCGGATGTTTCTGATGGGGGATCTATCATATTAAAATTCACATCTGTTATGCTGATAAGATATTCTACAATTAAAGCTTCTACGAAGAAAATACCTTGAGCACTTTTCTCGCAACGACGTGAGATTTCTCATGTCCCATTGCGTTAAGCACAGAGTACCGCATGGAAGTAAGGGCCTATTGAATGCACGGTGTGCTCAGTGAATAGGGAATAATGACAGTAACTGCAAGATGACGTATATCAAAACGATTTGATTCTTTTTTTTTAGTTGTTGTTATTAAAAATAAGCAAAAAAATTATATTTCGAACATCATGTGAGGTATCCTTTAAGTAACAATTTACATCAGGTATACCAATATGTGCGGCAGCAATATAGACGCTCAACACATCAAAGTAACCATAATACCACAACAGAAATATACCAAGAACTAGATTTTAGAAGCAGGGGAAACCGCAATACCCCGAAAAAAACTGCAGGAACGAGTATGGATCGAGAAACAAATTTTACATGAGGCTGTTGAGAATGAGCCTCCCGGGAATCAAACCTGAAATCTCATTGGTGTAGAGCACTGACCTCTACACATGGATAGCGGGCTGGCACACCGTCGAATAGTCGCCGATTGCATTTTGCCCTGCGCAATATAACAATAGAACATCTGTGCGGGATATGTGCACCAGCAGGTGTATTAATTGTTTCCCGCCATATTGCGAAGGGCAAAAAGCAACTTCCTGTTGTTTCAATCGGCGACTCAGACCCGCTATCCATGTGTAAAGGTCAGTGGTGTAGAGCTAGGAATGAGATACGCTGCGTCATCCGCATTTCTGTAAAAAATGCGAAGTTATTAAGTGAATTTTGCCTTATTTTCTAGCGCTGAAATATTGCTATGTATTTTATTTACATTACAATAGAAAAATCAAGCGTCACATTTTCTCTAATCTCATTTTCGAGTGCCACAGAGTTCAAGCAGCGTTTCATAGGCCGTATTCAGGATGGGAAGCTTTCTTGATAGAGGGTATAGTTTTATTACGATAAATAACCAATTTCTAGCTGAGTTTCTATTCGTGCTCCTTCATGCATATTGTCGAGGTATGGTGTTTCATGTGTTGGAACCAAAATTAAAGACCGAATATACATGGAGTAAATGCATTCTATTAAAGGTACCCCGCCCCCTACAATAATTTTCTTATTTCGTAGCAGGGCCATTAGACTATGATTATGATTTGTTTTCACTTTTCTAGTAGTTTCCGATTCAATTTTGATTATATTATTTAGGCTATTTGAATGACCTGATAATACTTACCTTACATTCAACAACGGAGATGAACATAATGCCGAATGGCGCCTGGGCTGCTCCGGAATGTTATGGCGAAGAGTGCAAAGGAATCATTGTATGAAGAGGATGCTGGGATCAACAATTTCCTTCTGTTACTTGATGTCATTCAATTATAATCGAATACGAAGAAGTAAACATATTCTTAACCATCCAATTAAAGCAATAATAATATTTTATATGGCAAGCGCACTAATTTTTCCTGGATGTTGAGATTTTGACCCGGTTGGATTTTAACTAAAACTGACTGAAGAAGAAATTTTAACTGGAAATGATCCGCGTCTAGTCTAGGCATACGATTTCCTAATTGAAATACGGGAACTTCGAACAAGAAAAATTAGGGTTCATTAAACTTTTATGAATTTTCTGTCTTTTTTTCAACTTAGAAGTGAAACTGGTGGTCTCTGAGAGGCTTTAAAGGTCAACTATAAGAGAAAAAAATGCTGTCCGTCATACTTTCCAGAAATCCCACATCATTGCTTTAAATAGGCACTAAAGGTGAACACGTACCCATCTTAAACTAAAATATTTACTTAGGGGAAATACATGGTGATCTGACACAGTATTATTTTCAGTGATCGTCTTTGTAAATTAAGAGTGCTCAGCTCAATCTCGGGCTCAATCTCACTAAAGGAGAGCGTAAGAGAGGAATTTTCTCTGTTTAGCCTGAAAAGCGCATGTGTCCCTTTTAAATAAAGATAAGTTTCAAGTAAACACAAATCATTCTGCAACGTCTTTTTGTTTTTGCGATCTGATTATTGATTAAATGTAGTTCTACAAGAGTGTTAACAAAGCCAGGGGAGCCTGATACATCGGCAAGCTAGTCCACATCGCGGAGACAGATCTCACCTAGTACCTGTTAAGCCTGGATATTACTCCCAGATTAATCTGAAGACCCTCGCAGCAAGTTAATTTCGGCCGTTACAAATACGTCTGTAACTTTACAATTACCAATCGTATTATAAAGATTACAGGAGAATGAACATTTGATACAGTAACTTTTGATTCGGGTACTTTGGCACATTCATTGTTGGGGTGTTTCAAAACTCATCCACCTGGTTGCTTGCCGGTTCACTTGGTTCTTTCCGGTGCAAAAACCGGTTCTTTCGGTTGCAACCGGTTTCCTATGTAACAATGAATCGCGTCCACCGACCTTAAACCGCTCGTCCACTGGCGGGTTAAGTTTGAAGTTGTCCCTGACACTTGGGCCAATGTATTGCGATCTCTGTATTTTGAAGGTTATGGGGTCCATGTTCAAATTGATTTGGGGAGCATAAGATAAGTGGCTCAAAAACACCGATCAAAAATACGCCTTGTAACGTAAAACTACAAAATTACGAATATACGTCTAGCCATTTTTTTCGCCTTATCCATGTGCTGCTTTTGTTCAAACTCTCCATTATAGTTACGAAAGTGGCCACAGACCGTTATTAAAACCTATGAATAGTCATCAGACCGCTATAATACACTTTAGGGTAACTAGTGAAAATGGCCCTTAGGGTGAACAATACAGGACTAAGGACCATTTGGCGTGTCGTGTTGAGATCAGTTTTGTGAGAATCTTCAGCTGTCACCGAAAACCTGTTGTTTCCGCTCTCCCCATGAACTGCCTGACTCGAAGAAGGGTTTGTTGGTCAGGTGTAAATACCCTAATTTAAGATTGCTGACATATGGTTGGTAATGCAGATATTAGTGTAGGTGGATTTTACAATTGGAATCAGCCTGTTGACCTCCAAAAAGGTTTCTGAAGCTTCAACTTTAGACGTTCCCAAAAATACTTCCTGTCCTTTTGATCATGGGGATCATTTCAGGTAAATTTTTTCGTGCGCAGGGTTTACGAGTAAACGGTCATTTGAGGCATCTGGAATATCCTCCAGGAGAACGAGTACCATCACATCACGACCTTCGTCAAATAGTCTTTGATGAGCCATTTGCATCTCAAAGTAACACCATTCACTGACCATAAAACTTGGAGACAACACAATGATTGTTTTGCGACTTTGCCCAATTGCGTCGTTTATTTGATTAATAAGATACCCAGGACGCATATCTCTAGCTCCAACGTACAACTTGATGGCGTTGTCCCCTCCTTCCATATTAGGAATAAGAGAGTCCAACACCCACTTTTCATTGTCCTCGTGGTATGCTACAAAGGCGTCATATTCCATTATATTATTGAGGTTTTCCTCGAAGTCATTATCAATGTAATTATCGTAGTACCGATAGCGAAAACGGAAGAATCGGTATCTCAGACGCCACCGATATTTGAAAGTTAGTACAAGCATGACAATGACTAAAATAAGAAATGTCAAAGCTATTCCTAGGTACCTAGGTAACAGAGATCTACAATGCAGTTTGACATTTGTAATTGTAAAAGTCTTTATATATTTCAGGCGTTGAACATCTGTAACCTTCGAAACCACTTAAAAGCACAACATTGTCAGAATGTATCCACTCTTGAAAATTGCTGAATCCCATCACATGTACAGTCGAATGGATTGCCGCTTAAGTCTAACCGTGTATTGATGTTAGTTTGAAGGGGAGAGTTACGGTTGATAATACTATTTGGTACCTTGCTGAGGCTATTGTCAGACAAATACAATACTCTTAATGATGGAAGAGAAGCTATGTCTACATCTATTGACACCAAGTTGTTATTTTCTAGATAGAGAGCACATAATTGCTTCAAAACTCCAAAGGTTTCTTCCGTTATTGCTTTTAAAAAATTACCAGAGAGATCAATTATTCGCAAGTTGCGTGATCCATAGAATATATTGTCATTCAGGGTAGTAAGTGAGTTGTCGGCTAAGTCCAACATGTCTAAAGCTGGCAAATAACCATTAAAGAAATTGCGCAGGTTTTCTGTATGCAAGCAGTTGTCCGATAGTTCAAGGAATTTCAGATTTGAACTATTTGAAAGAAATCCCATCCAATTAAAATAATTACTCTCGCATTCAATATTGCTAGATAAATCTAACACCTCCAGTAAAGGTGCTGATTCCAGTAATGCTTGAACGTCAATCCAATATGCCACTGAATGGAAAGTCGCCTTCAAAACATTAGATACGTATAGCTGTCTGAGATTCGGCATAAATATTTCCCAACCATGCGGTGGAATATGTGGAAATTCATTACCACTTACATCCAACACTTCCAGGTATGAGATATTACTTATCATATCTTGAACATGTTTTAAGCCGTTTTGGGAAATATCTAATGACCTTGTCTGGGGCAGTTTAAAGTGCGCAAGTGTGTTACGTTTTAAGTCTACGTATTGTAACTGGGATAAACCAAATGATCGAGAGTAGTTGGTTGGTATGGCATTGATGTTATTGTCAGCTATTCTTACGATTTGTAGGTTACCGTACTGACTGAAAATTTGAAATGCATTTGACGGGAACTTAAAAAACAGGTTCAGTCTCAAATCGAGCTCTTCTAGTTGTGATAAACCAGCGAACGCATTGTCGGATAAATATTCGAGTTCATTGTTTGAGAGGTCCAGTTTCTGTAAAGACGGAACCCACTTAAACGTGTAGTCCGCAATTGAAATGATTCCGTTGGAAAGCTGAAATGCCAACAAAGAAGCAACAGTTCCAAGAGGTTGAAGATAAGAAGGATCTATCTTTTTCGGATGTCCATTTCCAAAACAATTTATATACAAGTACTTGAGTTTATGTAGAAATTTCAGGGCATGCATATCTTCACAGCAAATATACAAAGTCTTTAGTTCCTGCAAAATATTAAAAGGATCTCCCGTTATGGACGTTCGGTTATAAGCTTGAAATTTCATGACACTCATTGAAGCATTGATATACCTGAATGAATCGCTTGAGAGGGACAAAGAATCGGTTGTCGGATCTGGTGACACACTTATTGAATGTAAGTTAATCGTCTGGTTGATTGTACCTGAATTAAATGATGATATAGGGTTTACAAGCATCATTAGCGCGGAACATAAAGGGCTAGGGAAGGTGATTGATGATAGAGCTTGATATGGGATAGCCGTAAACATATTGACACCAAGTAGAAGAAATTTAAGATTCTTTGTTTCCCTGAGAAGTCCACCAGGCAGGGACGTTAGACGGTTGCCGTTCAAATCCAAGGTTTCAAGATACTGCAATGCGATAAATGCATTTGGATGAATATGTTTGATTTTATTGACACTCAACAAAATTACCTTCACCTTGCTGTAGTCAAAGAAACTGTTTGCTGGTAGGAAAGTTAAGTTATTATATTGTAGTTGCAGTAATGATATTTCAGCTGCATTTCTTGACACGGGAATGACTGTCAGTTCACGGTAATAACATGTAAGTCCAAAGGTGGATTCACTCCAGTAAAAGCTATATAGAGCATAACGAAATGTAGTATTCTCACCAATTTGGTGGATCTTGCAAGTGAAGTTGGGTGAACTTGTATAATATGCCCACTGCACGTTCTGGTGGGTCCCAAAGAATTGATTTCGGCGTCTGTCAATGGAATTGATATGTGTACCGCTGGGGTACTGAAGTACAGCGACACTTCTCCAAACAAGGATCAAGAACAGGAAAAGCATGGTGATTTTATCGTAAAATAACATCAATTAAAATGACAGTATTATACCCAAATATACAACTCAAGGCGCTTTACTTCAATTTAATTGGCATGCGATTGTGTCACGATTTATAATCAGGGTTGTTATGAGGTTGGGATGTGATTCTTGTTAATAACGTATAAAGTTCAATTTTAATTGTTTCAGGTGTAAAACTGAAACCATGCCATCATAGATGCCTTGGCTTTCCCTATCAGGATATACAGGAAAGCTATACAATCTTTGAACACTGCCACTTCTTTCCTTCTAGTAGTTTTCTTAGTATTTTTGTAACTAAAGACGAGAGCGATACTTCGTAGTAAATTGTTTTGACATTTAAGTGTGCAAGGGTGATACCATTGAACACGCGGTAATTGCTGCGTGGTTTCGTATGCAGACATATTTTTGGTCTTATTTTATCGTATACATTTTTTGACGCACTTAATAACTATAAAAAATAGATAGTTGGAAACACAATTAGGTGATAAATTGCTCGTACTACCTAGGCAGATTTAAATGTTATATACGATGCGCGAAACAGTGCACGGGATATGGATTTCTTTTCTTCGATGAACAAAATGAACAAAACGAACAATGAATTGTAATTCCAAGTACTAGACGGGTGGATTTATGAAAATAATTCCCACAACCCCAAAATAATTGCTACAAAAGGTTTTTAAACAGAATTTTGTATTATTGACATTTAGAATAACATACTAAAAATGTAAGAAAATCTGCCAACTGGAAAGCAGTGGAACGGGTGCAAGGGTCAAAATATGAAAAGGGTAAGAATGTGTTAAAAAGTACACCAACATAAGGCTCAGTCTCGATCTACCGCAGAATAGCCAGTACCCCCTCAAGAGAGAACAGACCTACAAATGATCTCGTCCAAGATATTGTCTGCCTGAATGAGATGAAGCAGAATATGATATTGGGACTCGTAAGCCACAGGAATAGGGCATTGAAATCCATGGGATGATCAACCTGATAAGGACAACGAAATTAATGAGCTCTACACCGGGATCAGACTTGAATGAGACTCCCCAATGTCGACAGTGGTCCTGATCATAAAGGAATTATTGTCCACCGGAATCATGGTCCAGCTTGTACAGTAAAGTATAGGGCACTCAACCCTATACACAACACTACTTTCAGGGTTTATTCCTTTATTGTCAATGGAAGTCGGGCCATGGCTTCAGGGGACTATGGGTCCTTGAAAGCTCCTTTGGAAAAAATAAGGCTCTCATATTCAGTCTTTTCACCAGTAGTAATATGCAATAAGCTTCTTTGATTGAGAACACTCCCAAACTTTGTTGGACTAACTTGAGGTAGGTACTTGAAGTACTAACCCCCTCACACTTCCTTGTGTCGCAATCATTTTAAACGAAAAAAGTAGAAACTGTCACACCCAAATTTCCCGAAGTATGTGGTGATGCTGAAGGTAAAATGACCGCATTCCATGCGTCAGACAACATAAAATTCGCATCAAAATGTCTTTATAAAATGTGGACTACCACTGATAGAGAGCCAATTTGTGATGGCATAAGGTACGCACACCAATTAAGAGGCCAATGGCTCAGAGCATATTTGATACATACCGTTACTGAGGTAATAATAAGGTTTGAAATCTATGAAAAATGACTCAACTGCCGTTATTTTTAGAGCGGTTTCACATGTCACCTTACTGTTAATACTTTGGAATATACTTGACATAGGAGCAAATGTACAGCTATGGATTTTTAAGCAATGGCTGGTTTTGTAACCAGAAGCACGGCCGCGAATCTAACCTTGAAAGGAGGAGTTTGCTTTCGCAATTAATTTTCAAGGGTAAAATGTCTATGGAAAGTATCGCTTTTCATATGTGAATTCTCCCGAACATTATCACAATATGGCTACGTCTATGATTCTTAAGAGCCGGGTTATTATGGACCCCCCCCCCCCCCCAAATGACAAAGGTCCGCCTTTATGAGTTGAAGGTCCGCTTTGTCATGTTGAAGGTGCCTTTGTAATGTTCAAGTTTGTCTGCTGGTTGCCGTTTTTGTTGTTTCAAGGGTTCTGGTGCATGGTGTATGAATGAAGAAGGAACGTTACTACTATCGCATTACGCCTGGTGGGGTTGTTAATTATACTATTTAATCTGTTTGGGTGAATGAACTCGTGTACCATACAACCTGGGTGGGGGCGCAGGGGGGCGTTCACTAGCAATTACTGAACTTCACATTTAGAGTAAACGTATCGGCAACGCTGCGATGATGCCATACCATACACCATTCTGAACCCCCGTGTTCAGAATTTGGAGACGACGGTGAAAAAATCTGGGTCAACCGGCGCTCGCAGCGAGCCGAAACAACAAAACAATTTTTTGGTACGCAAAAGGTCCATTTCTGGCAAGTCCGCACCCCCACATAAATTCCTGGCTACGGGCCTGGTATCCACAGCAAATGGTCCAAATAGGAAACGACTGCTCAATTTTTAACGGTCTGTACTTCAAGCACTTCCACATCAATAAGGTAGTTAAGACCTTACCTTAAACCGGACCAGATACACCTACTTTTGTTTTGGTTTAAACTAAGTTGGATACCCAAACATTTGGGCAATATTAAGGTTTCCCCGTGCAGCTGAGTCCCGACCTAGAAAGGCAGTATAATATTACGGACCACGACCTGATCGGGTCTGTGGAATTCGACCTAATCCCGTAAAGTCCATACACACTCGCGTCGGGTCTATTTCCCCCCAAATGTTTTGTGACTTAAAGATGATTTGGTTCCATCAACCGTGTCAATAAGATTGTTCATATCATGGTTTTCCACTGCGATTGAGTCAGTAATAACAACAACGACCCGTGAACACAACTGACTCAAATTTGAGCCAATTGCTCCCAGCTTTTTGGATGTTAGAAGCCAAAAATGTAACACAACGGCCCAAAGAACAATGTAAGTGGCCATGGTGCTCGGTCAAATTTGTAAAACTTTTTTTTGTTCATATCACTTAAAAGCGTTTTAGTGTTTAATTTGGTTTAATGAAATCTCAATTAAGATCATGTGAAGCCGAATAGGATGGGAATAGGCGTGTTAATCGGAGTCAACCGATCTTAGGATTTAAAATTAGTTGGTGAAGGCTTATAAAATTAACCTCTGCTTGACCGACGGCACGGCGGTTGAACCCGTTTCAATGTTTTAAAAATAGTCCTTTTTGAAGTTCACACATCGGTGCGCAGTCAGGAAATTTGTCAAAGTTCAACTGAAGTATACTCCAGTTTCATCGGCGATCCCCTGTACACCTGAATGCCGCCCTTCATGGTTCGATGAGTTTGACTGCAAATGCACAGTTGTAATGTCACTGTGATGGTAAAGAACCACTTGCATGCTTGTACTGGGAATTATGGAAGATGCGGTTTGGTTTACAATTGCAGCTTATGCTTCACCTTTGAATTATTTCCGCTTCACTGTCCTGAACCTATCGGCCAGTAGTATTAGTCATATATCCCAAATAGGTGGACATTTTTTTGGTAAAAGCTTATTTTTTCTCAGTAAGGTGCCTGGAACCTGTGTAACTATCACTGACAAAAAGTCCCCCGCAAATCCACATGGTAGCATTTTTGGAAATATACATGTTTAAAACAAACAAACATATGCGAAACATATTTTTTTGAGTATGGGGAATCTATTGAACACGTTAACTGCATACAGGGGGGGGGGGTTCGCCCTATGGACCCTTTTTGGTTTTTCGGCCGGCGTTTTTAACGTTGAAATATATGTGGGTTTATATTTTTTGTTTTGTCTAACTTTTTAGTTGCGCTTGCATTGGTGCAAAAAAAATTCAAATCCGTCGCCGCCGTTTTTGCGTTAATTAGCATGGGTCCCCTAGCCCCCCCCCTTATGCACTAATGGAAGTGCCCATGACAAAATTAAAAATCTTAATAGATTAACTGTGATTCTGATTTTTCATAATGCATCACCTAGTGACATAAACAAGTAATAATTAATCAAAAAATTCTGAAAGTCTAGTAGGCATTTGTCATAATATTTTATATTCCATCGTATAGCGGTTTTAACTGTAGGAACCTATGGTAATTATACATTAACCCTAAAAAATATAAAATGGCAAACGCGACCTTTCTAAGTGTGCTTAATATGTTAAATATAGTTCATTCTACACCAATTAAAGCAATCAGAGAAAATTCTAAGGTGATTCATTGCCGTATAAATGCGAAAAAACAATTATTGTCTTTTTTGCACTGTTGCGCAAAATTAAAAATCAATGTTTTTGCCCCTAATTTTTCTTACTGCACAATTTTTTTCAGTTTTTTTTCTTCTTGTTGAATTGTCTTTGAAACCCTCTAACATGTGGTTGATTTCATCTAAAAATTCCTTTGGGAAAAGTGGTTATTAATGAAGGGTCCCTAGCACCCCCCCCCCCTTATGCACTCACGAATTGTCAAACCCCTGAATGCAGTAAAGTGTTAAAAGATAACCAAGGAGTTTGAACACTGACAACTTTCAAAATTCAAATGGCCGCATTTTTATATTGAGAAATTTTGAAGCCGCAAGTGTTCAGGAAAAAAAAATAATAATACACTAATGTATATTAAGTGATGGAGTCCAATAATTCCATTTAATCATAATAATGTATAGCTAGTGAACATATGATATTCAGCTAACTCACTCTTGACAATATATTTGCAAATATAAGAAGCTTGCCTTTCACCAGCTTGCACCAATTAAGGGACTTATGCCCAGTAAATACCAAACCATTATATGATGGGGTCCAACATATAAGACATAAAAATATTTTTAAAAAGAAATTTTAAAAATGGTCTCAAAAATAAAAAAAATAATAATAGTTATTACTTATTACTTCACATTAGAGGTGGTTGGATCAAAAAATATTTATTTGAATATTCCAAGTTTGCCACTTCACCATGGAACGGTGTACGGTACCGCGCGGCGTCGAAAAACTGCATTTTTTGTTTCACACTTTTTTGCTGAATTTTTGTATAAGGTCCAAATTTAGAGAAATTTTGACAAGAAGAAGTCCACTTTTTTCCACAGAATATTCAAAAGGAGCATTTTTGGGGGTTAGGTCCACTTTTAACCCCCAAAAGTGTCGGTAACCCTACCCCCCCCCCCCAAAAACATCCTGGCGTACGAGCCTGTTCATAGATCTAACGGCTGCGTATGATAAGTTCTGGGCGGGCGAGGTCCTCGGCCTCGGGCTGCTCATGGTCTTCCTTGATGTTGGGCTTGTCGGGCTCGTGATGCTGCTCATCCGGGATGGATTTTTCGTCCTGGAGACATCGAATGGGCAGGCAGTGGAGAGCGCCGGCTTCGGGCGGTGTCCTCTGGGTTCTGGCCTGGCGCGCCCAATGCAGTCTTTTCAACATTTGCGTCTCCAGATGTGCCAAAGGGGGCTTCTTCCACGGTGCTCCTGGCGCAGACGATCACGACGGCATTTGAATGGCTGCTGGTTCCTTATGGGTCCTTGGAGTCGGTGCTGCAGATGGACCTGCTCACTGTGGGTCAATTTTCCACCGATGGTGCTTGAACTCGACAGGCCCAGGGTCGTCAGTTCTGTTTTTTCACCTTGCAGTCGGTAGGCAAAGATAACTTAAAGTCGGACTCAGAGGATTTCTGAATATTTTTTTATATTATTAATTAAAAATAGTCAAACTATACCTAAAGATAGTCACCTAGAATGCTCAATTCCAAATTTTTTGAGATTATCAGAGTTTTTCGTTTCGTTCGTTTTGATGCATTACATTTCTGTGTATTAACAGTGCCATAGGATACTGTATCTAACAAAATTTCCGGATCCGGAATTTTTTTAAACAAAGATTTGGATTTTCTATATGAAAGAACTTTCGATTTGAGCTAGCTCTTTCACACATGATTAGTCTATTGACAGCATTGTGTACAAGCAAAAACACAATTGCTTTGAAATGGAGGGCGGCGGGGGGGGGGGAGCGTGGCCCTCATCGGGAATCCTCTGAGTCGGGCCCTTTTCAAATTAATTCCGCTCCAGATGGAGATGGGCTGTCGAATGGACCGACACCGTCCGGGATGCCTTGGCGTCAGGATGGACCACAGCAATCTTCCAATCAAGGCAGTTACTGCCAAGACGCGGCCTCGTGTTGGTCTCCTCAGGGGGCTCGTGTGTGCCGGGGGTTTTGGCGCTTTGCATACACCGGCTGTTGCTTTGGTATGCTCGGCCGCTGAGTGCGCTGCACCTGTGTGGAGTCACGGTGCGCTCGCATGGGATTGATGTCGTTCCGAATGATGTAATGAGACTTGTTAGTGGTTGCCTTTTGGTGACGCCTATAGAATACCTTCCACTTCTGTCTGGCATAGCTCCTGCAAACCTAAGGAGGAACTTTCAGATGATCAAGCTCGCCAAGAGGTGTGTGTGATGAACCTAGTGGCCTTGTCCCACCACCAACACCCTTCGGGGATCAGAGAGGTCCCCGGGAGGAGTCCCGGGCCTGATCAAGCTGGACGTTAAATTCCACTGTGATTTTGGAATTTCACGAACGAGCGAGCACACTGCGCTCTCATTGGCCCATGATTTATCTTAGTCCACGATAGGATCCTACGATAGTGTAATGATCTGTGGTACTATTTACAACTCGCACCTTTATATGGGCCTAATTGTGGACTTCTATGTTTCGAAATAGTATTATTATTTGTTAGGTGCTGTTTAACTTCAAGTCAACATAATATTCTACCAATTTATTTGTTTTATATTCTACCGATTTTCTATTTTTGTGATAATAGATATTATCTCTTTCCACAGAACTTCACCCGGTACTCGGTACTGCATTCTTTTTACATGCACTGTTAAAAATGTTCATTAAAATAACAGCGTTTTGACTGGCAGCTGGGACTCACAACAGTTAAAATCACGTTTTTTTTACAGTCATTTGCACGTTTCGAGTCCCTTTTTACAGTTATTTGCACGTTTTGAGTCCCGGCTAACAGTCAAAACGCCGTTATTTTAAGAGCATTTTTAACAGTGTGGAAGTTTACTTTCTCAACTTGTGCTTAAATAGACACGTCTTTCTTCCATTTTTGAGCATCAACTTGATCAACCAAACTGATACAATTTCCAACTATTTATTCTCTTTGCTCTTAAAATAAATCTCAATCGCTTTTACCGTATTTTACAATACTGGACTTTAGAATTAATGGTATATTATGTAATACCTGCATAGCGGAGTAATTTGTACGAAACAGCTTTTACCTTTTAGCACAGTTAAGTTTAGAGCTCTGGTATTTGTTGTTAGAAGTCCCCCACCAACCAACCATCCTCAACCTCTCTCAGTGCGCCCTCCCCCCGCCGGCGCCCCTCCCGTCACTCCCTCCTGTTGTGGGGCCTCCAATTTATTTACCTCCTAAAATGACCACTTTCATATTTTAAGTGCCACAGACGGATGAGTCAGAAGGCAGCAATTTCGGCGCCAATTTTTTTGTGATTTATAGATCTTGCAAGTTTTAAAGGTCTCTATTTATTAGAGGTGTTTTATATGCTACCCCCTTATAACTCCGTCACCACATATTTGAAGTTGGACTATCTCATTACTTCATTTCTACTGGTATTTGCGGAAATTATGAACAAAATACAACACAACGGGTCGTCAGACCATTTTGGACGCCATTCGTAGTGGATTTTGAAGATGGCCACTCAGTGGATTTTTGGACTTTTGCTGTGGTATCATGATCTTTACACTGAAAAAATCAGCTTTTTGGCCTATACTACCACCGCTAAAAGTGTCCAGGTTAAAACTAATAGTATTGGCTGCACTAGCTCAATGTACTTTTCGATACTCATCCTGACCCGGAAGTATAGACCCAGTCCCGAAAGCTCATGCGATTGTCCCTGTAACTCCGAAAAAGGTGTTTGAACCGGAAATTCAACCTGGGAAGAACAGACGGCTGGTGGAGTAATTTTCAGCTGTTATTCATAACATAGGTGACATGATAAATACATTTTTTTTAAATCTCATTTGCAGTTGTGTTTAAATCAATAAACTCCATTATGTGTACGAGTGTTTTAAAAGATTACGTTAATAAAAAATACTGTTATTAATGTTGTAATGATAAATTGTGAGACTAATAAATAATATTACATTTTAAATATCCATATATTGAATTCTTAAATTCTGCTTATAATTGTGTCCAAAACGTACTTTAGGATGGACAAAGCGAATTTTCCTAAATTTAATTGTGAAATATTACATTTCTCTATAATCTTTCTGTAAAGAATGCCAAAAGATTATCCAAACTTCGTCTACTCATGTTTTCATTAAATAATCCAAAAAGACAATTGTAAATATATCCAAAATTTGGTGGTGGTCCAAACTGTATAAGGAATAAAATTTAGCAAGGAATACAATGCGATGTTTTATTTATGTGTCCTCATTGAAGCCTGGAGAGCTAACATGTCTCTCAGAGTACGAGATACAGGGCTTGTTCTGATTTGTGAATTAGCATAATTTATCTGCACTGTCGAAGACTATGATGCACTTCAATATTTTCATGTGACAGTCAGCGCAATAAGGCCAAAAAAAAATTGTTGTGTTGCCCTCCGCGACCGACCCAAAATCCCGAAAATCTCGGGTCGGTATTTTTTTTTTTTAAGTCTTGATTTTGTCTATTTTACCTGTTTTCCGGTTGATAAATGTGTACAAACACCAACCAAACGGAAATCACAAAGAGTAGCTCGGATTTAACTCCTTGCACGGGCAAAACACTCACTATTCTTGGAAATGACATAACAAGGGGAATTAGGAATGAAATTGTGTGGCAATATCAAAATGTGCGAGAAACACGAAGGAAAATAAAATTGGCCTTAGTACGGCTGGCCGTATTCACCGCACCGTATACTCAATGATACAGAGTACAATTCGACAAACACTGTAATATTAAATTTAAAACAAAATTTTGACGTGCAATGGTACCAAAAACTTTTATAAACAAATATAAATGAACCATTTTGAAAAAAAACACCAGTTGAAACAGTTTATTTCATGAAAAAACAATAAATTTCTCCTTCTCTGAAGCAGCGAAAATATCAAATATTGCATCAATTACACTTCACACGTGCTGTTAACTAGGAACAAACGCATAACGCATGCGCGAACCGGGAATTTCAAGATACCGGAAGTGGAGCTTTAGAAACGTAAACACAGTGCGAAAAAGCAACCGAGTTGACCGACAAAATCTTAAATTATTATTTTTCTAAGCACGATCGGATTACAAGGTTTGTGAAAACATAAATGTATAT
>JAMKCH010018241.1:0-22816 GCA_023653785.1 Ophioderma brevispina
CTTAATTTTCATTAACCATATTCCATCAAAATGCCATATCGCATCCGCGCGGGGTCCTTGACATACCACAAAACCCGTAAAGGGCTGTTCACTTTTCTGCGATAGATCAAAACACCGTCGATTTGAAACCCATTTCTTTTTACACTCTAGTATATAATAACATTTAAAAAGGAGAACCAGTGGTTTCCAACACAGACACATTGCTTCTTCGTGACATTTGTTCCACCACACGTATTCGTAGCCACCTGAATGTTCATCGCCCAGGTTACTGCAATCCATATATGCCATGTCACTTTTATATTATTGAGGCTAAGCCCTCCCCTACAAGATCTCAGAAACAGAGGCTTTTGCCCCCTACAAGATATCAAGAAACAGAGGCTTTTTCCCCCTACAATATATCAAGAAAACAGAGCCGAGGGCGCTTGCCTTTCGCATGTTTTGCCACATAATATCATAATATTTATTGCTCCCACATTTTTATATTTATTGAAGGCTAAGCCCTCTCCCCTAACAAGATATCAGAACAGAGGCTTTGCCCCCTACAAGAAATCAAAAAAAGAGACGAGGCGCTTGCCTTTCGCATGTCTTGCCCACATAATATTCATAATATTATTGTCATATTTTATATTTATTTTAAGGCTACGCCCTCTCCCTACACGTATCAAGAAACAAAGGCTTGCGCTCCAAGATATCCAGAAACAGAGACGAGGCGCTTGCCTTTCGCATGCGGTGTCCAATCATATTATTTATTGTCCACATCATGGTATTTTTTTTCTGAAGGCTATGTCCCTCACTTTCCTTCCCTAGACAAGCAAGTACCACAGTGAGGCGTCCGCCTTTTTGCATGCATTGTCACATAATATTCTTGTCACTTGTTATTATGTATTGAGGGCCATGGTGTTGCCTCGCCCCCAAACAAACATATCCCCAAAGGAAACAGAAGCTTTTTTCCCCCTACAAGATATCAAGAAACATGGGCGAGGCGCTTGCCTTTTTGCATGCATTGTCACATAATATTCATAAGGCTTTTGGCCCCTACAATATCTCAACGAAACAGAGACGAGCGCTTGCCTTTCGCAATGTATTGCCACTAATATTCATATATATTGTCATATTTTATATTTATTGAAGGCAAGCCCTCTCCCCTACAAGATTCCAAAAGAAACAAAGGCTTTGCCGCCTACAAGTATCAGACCAAGACGAGGTGCCTCCCTTTCGCATGCGTTGTCAATCAATTTTTATTGTCACATAATGGTATTTTTTCTGAAGGCTATTTCCGCACTTTCCCTAGACAGCAATTACCACAGGTGAGGCTGTTGCCTTTTTGCATGCATTGTCACATAATATTCATTGTCACTTGTTATTATTTTACTGAAGGCCATGCCCTCGCCCCTACAAAATATCAAGAAAACAGAGCTTTTCCCCCTACAAAATATCAAGAAACAGAAGGCGAGGCGCCTGCCTTTTGCATGCCATGTCACAATAATATCATTGTCACACATTTTAATTTGTGACATTCGATGTGGCCCCATTCCTGGTATGTACCCCCCAAAATTCTCACCCCCCACCCCCCGCCCCCCCCCCCCCCCCCCCCCCCCCCCATCTTCCTCTTCCTGCTGAATAACGTGGTTATGCTAATATCACTAAGTTGAACATGACTGTTTCTTTTTTTCTCACACCACCCCCCCCCCCTACGTTCAGGTCACCATTCGCTATGATGTGCGTTACAGCCGCCTAAAGTTTACATAATAAATATAACACAACTGTACAACAACAAATTCCGCGCCAGCCAATGTATCACCGATTAATTTATGACGAAGTAATTTGAAATAACTCCCTATCATCTGTAAAATTATCCCATAAAATATCCAATGAGTTCCTTAAATGCGCCAATATTTGTACCGTGCATTTGATCCAATTTAATCTAAAACACGCCAGTCTGTCATTTGCACGAGCAGGCTACCCATCGTTTGTATTAATATCAATTGCTGAGGCTACCGCGCTTGCGCAGAAAAGCCCCAAGCAATGAATAAGAAGCACAACTGGTGGACCTACGCAATCACGTAGTACTACAATATCCTAGTACACGCAATGGTGCCGTACCACAAAATGCACCTAATTTTTTTCTTTCGCCGATCATTACATAATAATCACAGGTTCTTACTGAAACAAAACTTCCAGAATGATCTACAACCCTCCTGCGGTTTTAATAATGAACTATTTTGGATCATAAAGCAATATTTACTTCAAATTTGGAGTGGAAACATCACGCAGTAATCTCAGACTGCATCATCAAACGACAACAACAGTACTATGCAATTCACATAGGAGCTTCGCTTTTCACTGTGCGACATGGCTTATACGCGACACAAGAAATTTTTGTCAGGTTCGAATCGCTTTCTCTGTTTCAGCGCACAACCTAAGATGATCTAGAAGACGCGAGGTATACCAAATCACCTCTCCCCCCATTATTGTGGAAAGTGCATGGAATAATTATTTGGAAAATAATGGCTGGATAATTAATTAAATCATCGAAAAATGTCATGATTTTATGGAAAGATTCTGACTCAATCTTCGCTTCCGCTGACAGTCTGACATACCGTAAAATACACGGCAAATTTCATATTTTTACATCAAATAAATAATCATGAACTCGACATCACTTCGATTAGCAACAAAACAGCTGACTTTTCAATGCCAAGATTTGCATGGGAAAAACCCCCCCTTTTTTTTTTTCCGTATAAGATAAGCATGTAAAATACAAACAATTCCATCACATTTGATACCGGGTCACCGGAGAGCCGAGGAGCGTTGCCGCATGCTGGGTGCGGGGAAACTTGGTTGCTGGTGAGAAGCGCAGAGGAATTCGAGGAGAGATATGCATCCAAGCCTAAAAATGAGAGGAAGGCTTTGAAATACGATAGGAAAACCCCTGGAGGGACGGCCGTGTGCATTTTGAGGCTTGTCGAGAGTATAATAAGCGGACGGACAAGGAGTCGACATTATTTACCCTCTTCTCAGAGGATGCCCTATCTGCCTGACGATTTAATATGTTGACCTTAAAAGGATATGACATACAAATGACATACCGATGGAATTTGGAACAAGGGAGTGTGCCGAGATTACTTTCAGGATTTGCAATGAAGAGGAGAGCAAAAGCCAATGGGAGAGTCTTCCAGATTCGGTGCGATGGACATCAAAGAGTTAGGCGCTGGCCTTCCCAGGAACTGAAAGAAAGGGAAGGACAGGTTGTCAAGAGGATACTATACGGATTGCTATAGCCGAACCCAGTTATCCGCAAAGTTCTGTTCAAAGCTAGGCCCGAGACGCTAGAGGAGGCAGTTTCGAGAGGCTCAAGCTTTAGAGTCATTCCACCGTAGTGAAAAGTCCAAAGGCCGGGGTAAGACTGTGTACACTAGAAGGTGTGGAAGCCCGAGCCCCCAGTCGGACATAAAATGGGGCCCAAATGAGGCTATGAATTGATGCCCGGATGGGCGCTTACGTGGAACAGGTTAAGCGCACAGTAACAAGAAGGGGGCAATTGGAGCAAGGGACTGAGAGCAGCCTATGTTCCCCCACGGGCTAACCAGGCCCAACACGGAGTAGATGGCCGCAAGGACGCAGCAACTTACCGACTGAGCACCCGCCATCTCCGCCAAGAGTCTCCGCCTGGACATCTCGCCCGAGATTGTAACTTGAGGATACGGATGGCCCGCGAGGTAGAGGACCATCATTAATGTTAACCGTTGCGGGAAATCAGGACACCTAGCGTGGAACTGCAGCCATCAGAGTGTTGTGTGCCGCATATGCCAACAGGAGGTGCATTTCGTTACAGCAATGCGCAAGTATTTTGGAAAAGGAGCGGGGCAGCCCCAAAGGGCCAGGAAGGCCTATTGTGCAGGGAGGGGCCCCAACACCGGATTAGAGAGGTGGAATGGTTGTCGGGGGGCGGGAGATACGCAACAAATTTAATAAAACTCACCAACCGCTCTCTCTCTCCAGTAGATCAGCCTCATCCATTCTAAACTGCCTTCCTCGCTTCCTTCTCCCCGTTTTGCATTTTTCGAGTCGTCCCTGCAACAGTTTTCCTCTCCTCCATTTCTTCGAGTCTTCCTCTCAGGCGCTCACTTTCCTTTCTTATCCTACTCTAGGTGACGCCTCATCTTCTTTTACGCGCTCTCGATCCTGCTCCTTACCGTCTCCTCTCCTCTTCTAGTTTACGTGCCCTCTCCCCTCGGAAACATTCCATCTCCTCCCACTGTCTCATCATCTCCGCACGCCTTGGTCGCTCGCCTTGCGCTGCCCCTCGTCCCAAGCCTTTTGGTTGGCGTCTTCCATCCGTCTAAGCTTTCGCCATTGGCCCTTCCATCTTCGATCTCCTTCCTCCACGTCGCTTAAGTTCCTCCAGCTTCCTTCTCCCCCCCCCGGCGTTTTCTTCTCTCTCCTCGCCATCCAGCTCTTCACTCTCTTCTCCATCAGTTGTCTCTCCCTCGCCCTCTCTCGTCTCCCTCATCGGCATCGGCCCTCTTTCTCTACGAGTGTAATTCCTGGTCTAACAACGACAATGGCTCTCCCTCGCACATCCTGGTCAGTCCTTGCCACGACTCTTGGTAGTCGAAACTCAATTTCGTGGTCCTCTGGATCAGTCCAGTACTCATCCGTGGTACCCATGTTTCAAGAATTCTCTTTCCGTTACTCACCCCATAAATCTCAGCCTCTGACCTTTCCGGGATATGCTCGATTGTCCTCTCTCACTCTATCTCCATCACTCACACTATTGGCTCCTTGTACTTCCTCTCTCTCTCCTTTCGCTTTTTCTCACTCTTCACCATCACCGTTCCTCTTCGGCTCCGGCGTAATCGGTACCTCTCACAACCCCACCTATGTCCCCCCATCACTCTCTTCTCTGAAACCTCACTATCTCTCTCTCTCTCCAACTCCATGTCGTCACTAGTGTCACCCTTCGGTCACCTCCTTTCGGCCATTGTATCGTCTCTCCACCAATAACAGTGTGCGCTCACCACAACTTATATCCCACTTCTGACACCAATTTGTAGCGGGACGGCCGGTTTCCGCAACTCCGTCTATGGACCGGTTGGCCTGGTAAGTTATCTAGGACAGAACCCTATCTTCTTCGGTGAAACGACCACAGAACTCGGTCATATATATAGCTCACCATTCTAGAATTTTATTATCAACTACATCACATACAGTTAACCGCTGGTATGTACAGATGCTTGGTAGGTAACCTGTTTGTGTACAGGGGTCCATGTAACATAAAAAAAAATATGTCTGCAATGGGCCTAGAACCTCTTCATACACAATTTGGGCAAAAAGTGCTTATGGACAACTCTCCAAACAAATCCCTTAATACTCCGATTAAAAATTTGGCCAGGGGGTCCACCCTCTAGGCACTGGCCGGCAATCGTAAATACATACCATATGACACCTGGGGTGCATAGTTTGTTATTTACCACGGAGTTTTGTCTATTCTTTTTACTACATAGTATAATCGTCTCCCACATCACATACTGATCTTATCCGACGAAATGCCGTTTTCGATAAAATCGCCAATGAAATTCTACCGGGGGATTTCATGTTTGTAACTATGGAATTAAATATTGACAATTTACTTTTTAATTTTACATTATGAAAAACATTCTGAATTTTAATTTTAACATGCTGAGTTTTTGAAAAGTGCAATTGTATCCTGATATAAAGCTACAAAAGTCATAGATCTGTATGTGAAAACACGTCATGTTCACGCACGAGCAATAGGACCGCACCAGATCTGTATGGAAAAACGTAAACACTTGTTTTTACGAACGCGGCTAATTATACGCCTATTGACATTACGTGTAAATTAACATACGAAAGTATGTGAACTCGCGATATGCAGTTTTGAGCTTATGCATCAAAATTCTTAATTTTCTACAATTAGGTCACTTTCAAGATTGGAACTTTGTGCATGTTAGACCATCACATTATAAGTACATTATGTAAATATCTCAAAAAGTCAAAAAATGGTTTGTTAAAATGTCCAGATAAGACAGTATGTGAGTGGGCGACGATATAATCCCATTTAAAAAAAGACAACCATGGGTTCCCCAACACAACCCAAATCTTGCTTCTTCGTGACATTCGTCGCCACACATTATTCGTACCACTATGTTTCATCGATCCCATGGTTTCTCACTCCATATGATTGCTCGGTCCATTTTATTTTTATTTCTTATTGAAGGCACAAGCCCTCTCCCCTACAAATATCAAGAAACAGAGGCTTTGCCCCCTACAAGATATCACGAACCGAGTCGAGGCGCTGCCTTTCGCATGCATTGCCACATAATATTTATTGTCACATTGTTATACTTTTGAGGCTAAGACCCATTCCCCTACAGCTCTCAAGACAGAGAACTTTGCCAACCTACAAGAAACAGAGACTATCCTCTGCCTTGCGCATGGCGTTTGTCAATAATAATTTATTATTTCCATAGTTTTTTTTCTTGAAGGCTAATGTCCTCACATTCCCTAACAGCATACACAGGTGAGGCGGCTGCCTTTTTGCATGCATTGGCACATAATAGGTCCTTTATCAATTGTTATTTATTTACACTGAAGGCCATTCCGACTCCCCGCCCCCTACGAGATATCAGAAACAGAGGCTTTGGCCCCCTACAATATACAGAAACAGAGGCGAGGCGCCTGCCTTTTTTGCATCATTGTTCACAATGTCATAATATTCATTACCCAGACAATAATACAAAAGGCAGCACAAGAAGGAGATTGTGGGCTTCACTGTCATCCTGAAAGATCATTTTATTTGTTACGAAATCTGACCTCAATTGGTCTTAGGTCAACACGCAAGGATTCAGCCATATGTGTGCATCCGAATGTTCAAAATGCTAGCGCAATGAATGATTATATGAAAGTGATGCTAACAATTTTCCCTTGGGTTGCTTAACCCCAAATGCCTCCCTACGACTACCTGGAAGGAAGCCAAATTGTCATAGACAAGAGGAGGTTTGCCGCGTAGCTTACAACGCCAAAATAATCACATCACGCAAGACATTGAAGTGTCAAACTCCAAGCGACTCACTCGGTGAACCTGCGGAAGCCAAAAAGGTGTAAAGCAAGAAATATGTAGAAGGATGAACAATGATAAGCTGAAAACCATTAATATTGTTGCTCATTCATACATCTGCTCCGAGCGCTGGCCGAAGCATTTCTTGCAGGTGACTATAATTTTACCTTTAAAAAAAAATATGAATATATTTGATTTTATAGACATCAATTCATGAATATTGAACAATTTGTTAATGACTTTAAGGAAAATCGAGCATACCACCCGAATTAAAGTTTTAAAAACCAATTTCTTTAAGCGTCACGCGACCACTAAAAGTAGATGTTATTGAAATTGCCTTTATACTAATTGACACTTACATGAATACCAAAGCTTATAGCATCACAAAACATTTGAACTTCAATCTTATTTAAACGCACAGGTTTTTTTTTTTATTTTTTATAAAACCAAACGAAGAAATCAAAAAATACAAATAGGTTGGGGAGAGGTGGGGGGAAAGAAAATAATGCACGATTCCTTTTCCCTTCGAACGCCGTGACAGGAGTGGAAGCAAAATCTAAAATGGCGGCTAAGCCTATAACCAACGCCGAGCGTGATTGGACGACGGGAAAACAAAATTACGAACCTTAAACCTGCCTTTGTGATTGGTTCAGATGGCCCGCGACATAAACACGCCTAGCAGCTCAGAAAAATTGATTCAACCATTTATATTTGGCAGGGATAATTATTTTACTTACGTTCGGATGCTCGAATAAAACTGTCCATTAGTACCCAGACAAATAATCAAAGGGCAGAACAAGACGGGTTTGTGCTTCACTGTCATCTGAAAGGATCATTTTATTTGGTTACTACTTAAGTCGACCCAATTGGTCCATTGGTCAACAACGCAAGGATTCTGCCATATGTGTGAACATAGTCGAGTGTTCAAAATGCTATCGCAATGAGGATTTAAATGAAGTGATGTCCTAACAATTTTTCCCTTGGAGTGCTATAAAACCCCCATGATCTCCCTGACGCTACCTGGGAGCCAAAATTGTATATAAGCAGAGGAGGTTTGCCCGCGGACATTACAACGCACAAAATATTCACGCACGCAATACATTTTGAAGTGTAACCACTCCAAAGCATGCTACTCACTCGGTGAAACCTGCGAAGCAAACGGTTAAAACGCAAGAAATATAGAGATGACACAAATGATTATGGCTGAAACCTTAATTTGTTGCGCATTCCGTACATCTGCTCCGAGTGCTGGCCTAAGCATTTCTTGCAGGTGACTACCTGGAAAGCATTGTAATATATTTTTATTAATATACATCAATTCATATATTTTCAAACATTTTGTAATGAATTTTAAGAACTCTACATACTACGATCCACCAACCAAGATTCTTGTCCTGCAATTCAAGCACTTGCCTCAACCCCCCCCCCCGTTCTCTGAGTTATTTAATGGTCCTAATACAAAGGAAACCCCTTTTTTAATTTCCAAACATAGCTGCAAACCAGGAGGGTATGAAAAACTACCAGGATTCTATTGAAATTCTAGGGCATTTGACAGGTGCCACTGATAATTGTGAACCAAACTCTGAGGGGTGCGTGCCATCCCCTTCTATATCGAGGTGCCATCTACCACGCGATTTCTCTTTTGAAGACAGAAGAGTGAGCAATCACATGGACATTGGTTCTTAATTCTATTTCTGCCCTACAGATTCTATGTAATGAGGCCTCCTTTATATTCTTGGCACGCCAGCCCTGCCCCCATCATTTATCTCATTGTATAGCCAACCTAATCAAAATATCAGACCATCATTAGTCTTGTATGAGGTAGAAGCTGGCGAATCCCATTGAGGTTTTCGCCTACTCTTTTCCTGATTTCCCAAGTGGGACTCTGTAAAATATCATTAGTTCCCCAGTGCAGTATTACCGTTGAGGAGCTTGACTTGTAGTTGTCTGCTCAGGCGCCCAATCAACCCATCTGCAGCGGTGCCCCATGACACACCCACCAAAATAGTTTGTCCTCCTCCACGTAACTGAGGTCTATTCTTCCCCGCATTGGCATATATGAGTCCCCACCCCCCCACCGTACCCATGTTTGCTTCCTGAAAAATAGAAAAATTTGAAGAGCAATTGATACAAACTCTTATATCATTTTAATTTTCCAAGCAAATCATTCAACACTTACAATAACCCTATTAAAAAAGGAAGACCCTTTAATTTTTTGGCCAATGAGTGCCCTGCCATTTTCCCGCCGATGAATACCTTAGGAAAGAGACTAAAATAAAATTGTTCCAAAGGGTCTATTTACATACATTAACTAACCTAACCTAAGGCCATGTCACCTTAGACCTAAACACAGAACAAATCTGTAGATTGACATACTCAATTATAGCCAAAGTTATTTACCTGTGGAATAAAACAAGTCTAAGATTATTATACATTAGTCCCTTTACAAATTTCTAATTATTACCTAACACATGGTGACGACCTGTTAGGTAAAAAAGACTTTTGCGACGTAGTTACGCTAACTGTCATTCCCTCAGAATAACAGCAATTCCGTATAGCGACATAACCTATTTTTAACACATGGGGATTACCTGTGGATACACAATTCTAGATTATAGCTTAATTAAAACCACACAATCAACTCAAACTCAGAGTGACCAATACTCAGTCACACTACACATGGTGACTACCTGTAGGTAATTATGTCTTATTTTGCACCTAATTTACGTTAGCTGTCAATCCCTTAGAATAACAAGACCCATTCTGTAGAGCGACTACTTACTCATTTTTACACACTGGTGACTACTACCTGTGGATAAAATTCACGATTAAGCATTAATTAACCACGTTAAATCTAATCAACTAGAGGGACATACTCAGTCCCAACAATACAACTGGTCCTACCTGTAGGGAACGAATGTCTTATTTTTGGCACCTATTTTACGCTAGCCCTTGTCATTCCCTTAGATATTACAAAGAGCATTCTGTAGAGTGACATACTCATTTTATCACATGGTGGATTACCTGTGGAGAAACATTCTAAATTATAGCATTAATTAAACCACTTTAATCTAATCAAACTCAGAGTGACATAGTCAACAATACACATGGTGACTACCTGTAGTATAATGTTATTAATACAATTCGTGAAGGCCATACATAAATTTGGACTCTGATGATTTCCAACGACCTGTTTTCTTTATTTCCTATAATTTCCCTCTCTGAACCCATTTTGGGGGATGCCGATTAGCTTGCACCACTTCTGAAGCCTGTGTGGACTATAAATTTTTCAGGACGGCAAACCCAGCAGACTATTCCCCTTTTTAAAAAGACTGTTACACTGATATGAGGTCACTGGGTCACATTGAAATTTGAATAAATTGTGGGCCCTGCAGACCGGGTCTTATTTAACAAGAACTACATGATCTTACAGGCAGACACAGGCAAGTGTAGTGAAGTCTAGCTGCTCTAGTCTTCAGGAATGTAGCATGGCCACTCTGGTTATTTTTTTTGAGTATCTGATTTTTAATTGCAGACATTTTTGATCTGACCCCCAGATATTGACATATATCCAAAGAAATACTTTAATGCCAGTCTGCATTTTGTGCTTACACATGTGTACTCCCCAACCCTAAGAAAACCAAAAAACGGCCATAGGTAGCACCCTAAAACAATATTCATCCGGTGAATCTGCAGATTTACAGGTAAAATCTGAATTTATACTCACAGATGCTTGACGTGAATCGGACGTTCTATGTATCAAACTGGCTTATCACGCCTAAAAACCCCTTCCCTAATTTTTCTTGATTACAAAGTTCCAGTTGGTCTTTTCCACCATTTGCTTATGTGCAAAGCTATAGCTGAATAATGTGAATTTCACCAGATGCGGGGGAATACCCTAATTGAGAGAGATGATGTACAGAACATATCTTTGTACTGATGCCGGCCATACCGGCATCAAGACTAAATGTATTCCTAATTCATAAAGGATTTAACTACTTGCATATGACCGACCAAGTTGCCTGTGCTACGAAACTGAAATAGCGCGCGCCTCAGCCTTCAATTTCCCCAGAAACTCCGGCACTGGAAAACCTAACTTCCTCTGTCTGCCGCCTCTGTGCAATTTGGCGACAACGCTTCCATCGGAACGGAAAGTGCATCTGCTTTTATTATTTTTGTTTAATTTTATTATTTTGTTGTTGATTTTTAAGGCAATATTTGGACTTCAGGCATTGCAGTACAAAAAATCTCAACATATTTCATTATTATCTGGACATCTTTGGAAGTTTGTTTGTTTATTATTCGCTGCCGGCTTTATTATTCCTGATCTTAGGATTTATACGCTTACCCCTAAGCTGGTTTCCCCTACACCACAGCACACTACTCATAGTGAAGAACTCGAGAGCCAAGCGATTGATCTATCCAACTTGTCGTTAGGCCACTTTCCCTGAAACCCCTGACCCCTAAAATAACCCCCAATCCAATTCCCCACTTGAATCAGTAAATAACTGAAGGTCTGAACCACCTACCCACATTTGGTCAGGAATAATTGAGACCCATTATAGTGTTCTAAAAATAGAAGCCACTTTCAAATCACATTCTGGCTTCTTTTGGCCAGTCTAAATTTTTCCCGCCGCCCTTCTTTTTTAACCACACGAACTTGATCAAGCGCCTTAAAGAACTCTATTCCCTGGAAACGGCTTTGCAGACAATGAAGGGAGCCTTATGACTGAAGCTCCCTCAAAGAAATCATTTCGCACCCCAGTGCCTGCTTTAACGTTCCCTACAATATTTCGTAACTTTTGCTGAGGTTACTGCAAATTTGCATGTTTCCAGATCAATCTCAAGTCCCATGTAAGTTAATTTTGTTGCAGGACCAACATAACTTTTCTGTAGACATGGGACCCCCCAATTTTTTTGGCAAGTTCTTCCCTCAAGCAGCTCCTTACCTAAGCTACTAGAGGGATTACAATTTACTCAGAATCCCATCATGAAGAAATCATCACAATGTGTAATCCTATCAGTGCACGCATCCTTTTTCGCCACCATTCCCAAAACTTCGAAAAAGTGTCAAAGAGCGATGGCGAACATGAAGCACCCATGGGAAGTGCCCTTATCCACAAGTATTTTTCCTGACCTTCATACCTACCAAGGCAAAATCCGTCAGGGTGCCGACAGCAACCTGAAGGCAGATTCCACATCAGCCTTCCCATCTTAGCCATTGCCCTTGTTACTAACCCACCTCCAACGACCAATTTGAACACACATTTATCAAGCTGGTATAATTTTAACTGTGTCAACAAATCCGGACATTCCATCATACTTTGACCCCCCATCCGGATATAGATAAGTGCTGTATTATACCCTGATATTTTCCCGGCTCAGCCTTCGGAATAAATCCCGATGGCGACAACCATTAGATTGTTTGATAGCTTTTTCCGGGTAAAAGGGCCTGCAAGCCGAAACGATCATTTTCTTTTTGAAGTTTTTTCAAAGCCAACTCGGGGTCCTGCAAACCGATTTGAGATTTGGGGACTCACGGGCATACGGGGACAATCCCCGTAGCCCAATCTAAAACCTGAACGAAACCATCACGTGTGTATTTGCCGGCATTGAGTGTTCGGATACATTGCAATAAGGAAGCAACGCATCAATTTTAATTGGTGACGGGTATTTACAGCACACGCAAACATGCGAACATTGGGTTTACATAACGCCTGATGTTGACTAACATTTATCAAGTTTGATTTAGGTTTTTTTTACATTGAAATGGCACCAGACCGAATTCTACTGCAGTGTAAAATTGTGCGTGTAGATGCAAGAGTTTTTCTTGACAGGACCCTTGTTGAATCAAAGCACAATCTTTCATTTGCCTGCCAGCTGCGTTTGTGGCTTGACGTCTGTTGGAGAAATTGGAACGAACCCCCCTCCCCCCAAAACCACGGCACGCATATCAGCAGTGAAAGTACTGCTAGGATTTGAGGATGGTGTCATGTACAATACCAAAGCTTCACTGTCACCCACCGCCCATAACGTGGAGGGCACGCTTTATTGCATTCTCCTTCTAAATTGTTGGTCATACGACGCCACGCAACCCCCCCCATAACGCGATGCTGCAGTGCTGATCAATGCATTTATTTGAGCATTTCCTGAGTACGACTTGGATGCGCACTCAAATAGATGGAGGTAAAGACATCAAGCGGAGGTCCAGCACTGTTTTGACGTTATGAATTGTTTGGGCCTATTGCACTTCCAAACAATATTTGACCCGATTGATTCACTGACAATGCAACCCCTTGGTTTTCCTGATACTGTAATAAGGATCTTTTTTTCAGCACTAAACCAAATCAATATAATCGCCCTTGACTATTTGGCCTGACGCCTCTGTTGAACACCCTTCCTAGATGGCTACATACAGACACAAGTGGTTGAAATCAACCCAATTGTTGTTGTTGGACCAATAGTATCTGCATCAAGTGATCTGTGTTGTTGATCATTATGGAATGTTACCATGGGTGAATTGAACTATTCCCATAACATCACCAGAAAACCTGAAGTATTGCATTAAGTCGGTTTATTGCACGCAACACGATCAGTTCCTACCTGATACGGAGCAATGTATGTTGTCCCTGTCATTCCAACTGCTATAGCACTATTACACCTTCTGAGATATTGCATCAAAGTCCCCCATTGGTTTGCACAATACTTGATAAGCCCTCAGCATTAACACTATTACGGACTAGGGAGATTTGTATCAAGTCTGTTTCATTATCTTGTTATGTTACTACTACTACCACTGCCCTGAAAATTACCCTTCAAGGTAGTCTGTTTGCCTCAAAATTTGGTGGGGCACGTTGCTGCACCTCTGGCAATGGCTGTGGTTGCTGTGGTTGTTTGAAACTGACCTGTCGAGTAGGAATTTGGTAATGACTTGCCCTTAAGCTTGGCTATCTCCAATGTTTTGGTTTCATTGCTGCCATGCTCGGTAAAGGGAACTGGTTGTTGTTGTTTGCCCCTTAGCTGATGCGGCTGCGATTTGGGCTGTTGTTGTCGCGATTGCCTTCCCGACTTCATCTGGTTAACCAGTTGATCGCGCTCCCCGTCAAGATTGGACTGAACTACGTCGGCCTCCTGCGGCCCCGCTACACTTGTACTATTGTAACAGCAGTTCCTGCGATCGGCTCGAATTGGACACCAAATTCCTCATCGCTTCTAGCCTGGGATCGTGTCTGCCTTGGACTAGCGGTCCCTTGAAACTTAGTACTGGATCTAGCTAATGTGCTAAGGTTGGATTGGTTTACCCGATTTTGAAACATCCTTGTGGTTCTCTTTCTTCCCATTTCTGCTGTTTTGCGTATTTTTCACGGAGCAGAAAGTTTTGTCTCGGTCTTGACTGCCGGGCTTAGAATCGTGAAGAAAACATGCAATTTCTGATGCCATTGTGCTGATAATTTATCATTAACACGCAACCAGTCTAGGATGAATGTCAGTATGTCTATTATTTAATCCGATGCAGAATACGAGGAAAAGAAAAAATATGACGATCCTTTCCCTTCTGACGCCGTGACAGAGAGTGAAGGCAAAATCCTTTAAAAATGGCGGCTAAGCCTATAACCAACGCCGAGCGTGAATGGACACAGGATTACACTAGAACCATTAAACCTGCGCTTTGTGATTGGGTTCAGAATGGCCCGCGACAATAACAAGATTGCCATAGCAGCTCAGAAATGATTCAAAACCAACCGTTTATTTGGCAGGCTAAATTTAGTTTACTTTTCGATGCCTCGAAATAAAAACCTGCCAATTGTCACTTGTTTATTATTGATTGAAGCTTAAGCCCTCACCTCCAACAAGAGCCGAGCCTACAGTGAGGTGCCGGGCCTTTCACATGCATTGTCGTCTACCATTGTTACATTAATGGTTACATTATAATTTGTGACATATTGTGAAATTATATTTGTGATTATTTGTGACATTTGATGTGACACTCTTAAATTTTGGACATTGGGAGTGACAACATTTTATTTGTACTATTGGATTGCACATTTTACTTTGTGACAATGGATGGACACATTTTAATTTGTGACATTGGATGTGGACACATTTTAATTTGTGACATGGATGTGACACAGGTCTGTATGGAACCCACCAAAATTTCAATTCATCTTACCTCTCTAACTGAAATAAACGTGGTTCGTACATAATAATAACTACGTTTACATTGACCTTGTATGTCTATTATTTTCTCACAACACACCAACCCCCCCCCCTACGTTCATGTCACCATTCGCTATGATGTGAGATACAGCCAGCCTAAAGTTACTAATATATAACACAACTATACACAATTCCTGCGCCACAGGGGGGGGTGGGGGGGGGGGTGTTATCACGCGATTAATTTAAAAAAAATGACGATATTGAAATAAACCCATCATCTTTAAATTATCCCATAAAATCTCCCAATGAGTTCCTTAAATGGCGCCAATAAAAAACAAAAAAATTTTTTAGTACCGTGCAATTTGATCAATTTATCTAAATAACCCGCCAGTCCAGTCATTTGCACGAGTCAGGCCTACCTCGTTGTATAATCAATTGATGAAGCAACGCGCTATGCGCAGAAAGCCCAAGCAATGAAGAAGAAGCACAAAATTGTGTGACTCTAGCAATCACGTAGTATACAATATACATACACGCAATGTTTGCCGTAAACACAACTACTGAATTTGCTATCTCGCCAGCATTAGCATAATCACAGGTTTTTACTGAACACAAACTTCCGAATGAATCTACACACTCCTTCGGTTTTTAATCATGAACTAGTATTTTGACAAAATCTATTTAGGCGCGATTCCCGTTTCAGGAGCAAAGTATTGCCTCGGAGGAAATCCTCCGACCGGAACATGTCGCAGAAAAGATGTAACCGGCACCAAATATTCACATTTTAATAACACACCTCACACGGAACAATTAATAAGCCGCACGGGACAAAGAATTCTTTTATAGCCAATTACAGAATTGATCGATCAATATCGTCTTATGTCTGGGATCACTCTTTGCCCCTGGGGGCCGATGGTTGGTCCGCCCGCTATTTTATCTCATTTTAAACAGATTTTATTTATCCATTGCCCCACATTTATGAGCCATCGATAATATGGTTTCCGGGTCCACCCCCCCCCCTGAGAACTGACAAAGGGCATTGAGTACCATTACGGGAGTACATTGCCCGTGGTGCGGGTAACTTAAGTAGGTCCCAAGGAAGGAAATGTCAGTGTTTATTTTAGATATACACGACTCGCACGGACAATGTTATCACCTGTGCGCAAGTTAATCGATTCCCTCCGACGCATATATGTCTCCTGAAACTGGGAAAACCGCTTCAAATTTGGAGTGAACATCGCATTATCTCAGACTGAAATCACAAACGCCAATCAACATCAGTACTAGCAATACATGAGTCTTCGCTTCACTGTGCGAACATGGCTTTATACTAGACAACAAAAAAATTTTGTCAGGTTTATCGAATCGCTTTGCTCTGTTTCCCGGCGCACAACCTAAGATGATCTAGTAGACGAGAGGTATACCAAATCATCCCCCATTAGTGGAAATTGCGGAATACTTATTTTGGAAAATAACAAGGATGGATAATTATTAATCATGAAAATTTCCCATGTAATTTTAATGGAAGTGTCTGACTCAATCTTCGCTTCTGCTGACAGTCATGACCATCCCTTTTACACTGCATTTTTTTGTTTACACGCAAGCAAAAATTGGTAAAAAAAAGTTTCTTATACACGGTAAGAAATTTATTATACATGCAATAATTTATTACACAATGCAATGATTATTACACCAATTCAACACTATTACCCAATAGCACTAATATTATTACACACAATGCAACGATATATTACACAATGCATGATATATTACACAAGGCGTCAACAATATATAACAGCATGTCAACAAATTACTACCCAATGCCATAATATTTTGTGCACAATGCAAAATGAATATTTACCCAATGGCAATGATATATTACCCAATGCAACAATTATTACACAATCAACAATATATTAACACATCCACAATAATTGACACATGCAACAATATATTACACAATTCAGCAACATTGCACAATGCTTAATAGCTTACCATGCAATGATCTATTACCCCATCAATGTATAAATACCCACTGCAACGATATATTAAACAATGCATAATTATTCACCCAATGCAACAATAATACTACAAATGCCAATATATTATTACACAATGGCATCATATGTACACATGCAACGATCTATTACACAAGCAACAATATATTACACAATGTGCCAAACATATATTAACAATGCAACATATTTACAAATGCAACATCTCACACAATGCAACATCTAACTACACAATGCAAAAAATCATACACAATGCATCATATATTACACAATGCCAACAATCTACACACAATTCAACAATATCCGTAACAATACAATAAATATATTTAACGAATGCAACAATATATTCACATGCACAATATATTTTACACAATGCAATACATTACACAATGCCACAATACACTACACAATGCACCAATATAATACACAATGCAATAATCTATTACACAAATGACAACATAATTACACAATGCAAACAATACATTACACAATGCAACAATATATTACACAAATGCAAAAATATATTGCACAATCAATAATTTATATACACACAACCCGGGAATTGTTTTTCACACATACAAATATACTAACCCACTCTTCCGTAATTATTTTCACACACAATGCAAGAATTAATAACACGCTCCAGGCATCATTTTTACACACACTACAAAAATAAATAACACACTCCCGGAATTTTTGCGCAATGCAGTAATTAATTTACCCACGCAAAAATTCTCCGCAAATAAATAATAAAGTGGGAATGGGACACGAGTCAGCAAAATGGCCCAGACTCTGCAGGCGGTGGCGGCCAAGCTTCATACATAGCGCAAAACTGCCGACCGAGTCATTGGACGAGCCCTGAACATGTGACAGGGTACCCGCAAATATTTCATATTTACGTCGTAAATCAAAATAAATAATCACTGAACTTGACATCACATTCGATTAGCAACAAAAACTATGTCTAAAGATGACTTACAAGGCAAGTTTGCATGACTTCCGTATAAGAGTAAGCAGGTAAAAATACAACAATTCAGTCACATGTGATTAAAATTTGCACAACTAAAATGAAACGAAATACCCACCCATCTCTCGTCTTCCCTATCATACGTAAAAACATAACTGATTACGAAACCTAATCGCTTGCCTGACTAAACCTGCCTAATCATAATAAAACACTGCCCGTTCAATGTCTTTCTTCTTAACTTGTAAAATTGAGTCGTCGTTTTAATCATTAGCAGCTAAGTGTTCCTCACCTGTTGGTGTACAGGGTCCTAAATCGACGAGATGATGAACCTCATTGCTTGAGCGGCAAAGATGATCATGGTGGGGAGCTCTGATTGGATATAAAAGATCGCCCATCTAGAAGGGGGCATAATCACATATCCTCCATGAGAAGGGCATAATATTTCCACCACGGAGGACCCACTCGGAGTGATTGACGGGACAGAGCATTATGTGTCATAGGGGAGTTATTTGTTGCTGCACAGCTATCCCTGATAGACTGAGCACATACCTGTGAATAGACTGATTCCAAGGCCATCCAGTTATATGACAAGTGCATGGTATTAAACTGGCACGAAGGATCGTTGATCGAATATATTTGTAGTGTGTAGGTGTGTGTGTACATGTTGGTAATAATGGTGTACATCACAGTGTGTGTGTGCTTTGGGAGTGGGTGTGTGGTATGGTGTCGTGCGCGCGCATTGCTGTTTACCCCAATGATATGTACAAATATGCAAGAGTATAAGCATTGCGCAGAGGCACGTGAATCGTCTGGAAGGCAGCGTTGCCTCATTTTGTGCATAAGCACTATTTCGGGGCGTTACGCGTAACCGTCTTATCTCATTTCCGCTTAAAATGACGACATTTTGAAAGCAAAATGTGTTTAGATCTAAGCTATTGTTTTTATTGGCCGATTAACAAAACACATGCATTTCCTGGTTTCGGACGATAATTTTGTAGCGAAATTACTAACCTCCGTGAAATCGCTAAATATTGCAAAAATTTACTACGGAAAAGTTGTCCTCCAATTCGGATATGTTATAAAAGGAAAGTTTTGCGAAACAAACTCTGCAAACTATCATTTTGAAACGCAGGTTATGAGATAAAGCCCAAGATAGAACATGAATTTTTAATAAAGTCTCTGGAGGCGTAATAGTGGCTGTGAACACGGAAGAGAGAGGGGGGTGGGGTACCGACTGAATATCTAGTTACGGTAAGGACTCCTTTTACAAAACAATTAATGCGCCGAACGTTTTAGAGAATCTTGTTGACTATTCGGGGACTTAGAAAGTAAAATTGGTGTCAAATATGCTGTGAATTTCTGCTTTGATATATATAGTTTAAGCGGCAAGTTCTCTTTTATTTTACAAACAAAATATAGGGAACTACATGTTTTTCAGAGGGGGCTCCAAGGGGCATCGTATATTAGTGTCCCACAATTCAAGTGTCGTGTCCCATTATGCTGGGGCCAAAAATCTTAAAAAAAACGCAGGTTTGGTCAAAAATTCAAATTTGTTTCGTCATTTATAAGTTCCAGTATTCTTTGGGTTATATTTTGCTCTTTGAAAAAAAAAGTCAAATAGTGCAAAGTATTCGATAAAAACAAGAATGGACTTGTGTGATAAATTGTGCTGATGATTTCTGTTCTGAATCGCCAATAATTGGCAATATTGTTAACAGTAATATGATTTCACTTCTGTTCACGACTGATTGCTGCTTTCAATGATGGGCTAGGGCATTATTATCACATTATAGTTAGAAGTAGTAGTAATACTCTAGAATTTCATTACATGTCGTGATCAGGATTATTGAGGACTCAACTTGCAAGAAGCCCGAGTAAACTTTCGTAAGCATAAGCAGAACGCCATGGCAATGGTGCCGAATTCGGCTATATAGCAAAGATAATTCACTGCACTACAGCACATTTCGCCTGCACAAGACAGTAACGTCAATGGCAATGGAGTTCAGACAACTATTTCGCACGCGCCGCATCGTGGGTGCAGACTTTGTATGTGCGTAAGCCAGCGTTCAAGTCAACGCTTGCGGTCAATTGCTGCGACCACAAAGTATCGTGCGCAGGAGGGGGTAGAACACGATATGCTCGATTTAGGCATTTGTGATTTCCAAAAGGTAATTAGGGAATTCTTAAGTGCATTTCCTACGCGCAGCCTAGGTACCAGTGAACATTACAATAAGTCCTCTTAATCCTAGCCATTTAGATTTAAATATTAGTACCAGCTTATAATAGTCTTGCCCCAATTGAGTAGCGCTCCTAACTAGTAAGTCTGTGAAAAAGACAAGCACTCTGATTACGCGGATGTTGATGCTGATGCCCTACCCTCTGGGTCTGACCTCACTGTCAGACTCGAGGAAAAAATATCTCTGAGCACTAAGTATGGAGTTCAAGCACCCCAACCTCCCCCCACCCCACCCCAACCCATCTCAGTATTCACTTGCATCACACAAAGCGGATATTATTAATTTTAGGGGAAAATATATCGTACAAATCAGTAACCCTCAGTGTCAGATTCGGTTAAAATGAACCCTAAAAGGCACAAACCAAGGCCAGTCATCTCATCGTACAGAGAGGTGTTTGGACATGTGTGTGGTGTGTGTGTAGGGTGCGCGAACGCTGTTTACACCACGGCATATGTACACATATGCAAAGCGTATAAGCATGAGCCAGATGCGCACGTGAATAGTCTGAGCCGCGTTGCCTCATTTTGTGCATTTCGGGGCGTACCGGGTAACCCGTCGTACGCTCATGTAGGCCTACGCTTAAATGACATGACACACTTACTGAAAGCAAATGTTTGAGATAAGATATTTTTTTATGCCATGTAACACAAATGACATGCTTTTCCCGGTTTCGGGCGAACATTGTATAGAGAAAGTATAACCTCCGGAAATCGCTAAATATTGCAAAAATTTATACGGAAAAGCCTGTAATCAATTTCGGATATATTATAAAAGAAAGCTTTTGAGAACAAACTCTGCAAAAATCTCATTTCTGAAACGCAAGATAATCCCCCAAGATAGAACATGAATTGTCTATACAAAGTATATGAGAGGCGTAATAGTGGTGTGAACCGGGAAGAGGGAGGGGGGTGAGGCACCACTGAATATATAGTTTTCAAAACAATTAATGCGCCGGCACGTTTTAGGCGATATCTTGTCGACTATTTGGACTTAGAAATTAAAATTGGTGTCAAATTATAGCTGTGAATTTCTGCTTTGATATCATATAGTTAAAGCGGCAAGTTCGCTTATATTTACAAACAAAATCATAGGGAACTACGTGCTTTTCAGAGGGGGAATCCAAGGGGCACGTTATATAGTGTCCCACAATGCAATGTGTCGTGTACCATATGCTGTGGGCCAAAAATCTTAAAAAACGCAGGTTCGGTCAAAATCAATTTGTTTAGTCATTCAAAGTTCCAGTATACTTTGGGTTATATTTTCCTCTTTTGAAAAAAAGTATAATAGTGTATACCTTATTCGATAAAAAAAGAATGTGACTTGTGTTGACAATTGTTGCTGAGGATGTGTTCTGGATTGGCAATATTGTTGAAACGTAAGTACTGATTTCACTTCTGTCAATCGACTGACTGCTTGTCTTGCTTGCTTGCAATGATGGGCTGTGACAATTATTATCATTGTTAGAAGTAGTAGTACTACTACTCTAGAATTCATTACATGTCGTGATCAGACTATTTGAGGACTAAACTGTCAAGAAGCCCCAGTAAACTTTCGTAAGTATAAGCAAACGCCATGGCAATGGTGCAGAATTCGGCTATATAGCCAAGATAATTCACTGCACTACAGCACATTTCGCTTGCACGAGACTGTAACATCAATGGCAATGCGTTCAGACAACTATTTCGCACGCGCGCATCGTGGGTGCAGACTTTGCATGTGCGTAAGCCAGCGTTTCAGTCAACGCTTGCGGTCTAATACTGCGACCACCAAGTATCGTGCACAGGAGGGGCAGGACACGATCTGCTCGATTTGGGCATTTGTGATTTCCAAACGATAATTTATGGAATTCTTACGTGCATTTCCTACGGCAGCCTTGGTACCAGTGACATTACAAAATCTCTTAATCCTCGCCATTTAGATTTAAATATTAGTGACCAGCTATAGTCTTTGTCCAACTTAAGTAGTGCCCTCCTACTGTTAAGTCTTTGAAAAAGACTAGCACTTATATTACGCCGGATGTTGATGTCCTACCCTCTGGGTCTGACCTCACTGTCAGACTCGAGGAAGAATATCTCTGAGGACACGTATGGAGTTCAAGCACCCCAACCTCCCTTCCCCACCCCCACCCATCCCAGTTATTCACTTGAATCACACAAAGCGGAACTATTAACTTTTAGGGAAAAATATATCAACAACTAAGTACAGCCTCAGATTCCGGCAAAATGATACCCTAAAAGGCAAACAAGGCCATTCATCTCATTTTACAGAGGTGTGTGTGTGTGCATGTGTAATCTTGATCACGGAACCATGTCCTTGAGTATTGAAGTGTACCAGTGTCGTCTAATTCTTATCTGATGTT
>JAMKCH010018242.1:0-22788 GCA_023653785.1 Ophioderma brevispina
AAAATAATAGTTCGGATCTCTTCCGTATTTATATTTACTGATACACAATTTTGGCGATAAGGATAAACTTGTTTTTTGATGATTTAAAACTTTTTCTGTTTGGTATAGCCAAAACATTGCATCTTGTAAAAGTAATTCTCGTATTGGTGTACCAATTTTGTCTGATATTATTGAATTAACTTCTGGACCATATTTTGCTAATACTTTTAATACAAGGTGAAGAAAAAAATGTTCTAAGAGTAATTCTTTGTCTCATGACATATTTCACATTTATTTTGTTTGCTTTATCCTATTTTTTCCAGGAAGAATTCGCGTTGGGGGGGGGGATATATATTACTTATTATTTTCAATTCAATTCATAGCCTGGCTTCTTTAAAATTGTCCAAACAAGTATTTCCAAATAGGTTTTCCAATCAAAAACATGATTTTGGAAATTTTCGTTTCGCAGAAGATTCACATCATTAGGCTAACCTGACAGATTCGAAATTATCATGTGCGTATTATTTTGAATACAATTTTGAATCGGGAAAATTTTGAACCAACTCCATACCATTGGATATTTTCGTTTCCTGTATATTCCGTTGTCTTTTTTCCAATTCTTAGGAATTGCTGATTGTAATGCACAATATCCCCTCATTAACAAAACCGCCTGTTTTCTTGACTTTATCTTTGACTTCAGCAAGGGATATAAATTACCCTCTTTGTCCGTATAAAAGCTGACACATAAACACAACCTCTTTAAAAAATCCAATCTTGATATACAGTCGGGGAGAGGGGGGGGGGGGGGACGAGCTGTGGTCACGAAATGCCCTTTAATTTTTTTATTTTTTTTCATTTTTGTATTTATTATATTATCATTATTGGTTTATTACTTATTATTACTCTTGACGAGTTTGAATCATGCCAAATTTATATCTTACTATTGTATTTCATCAGTTAAACGCGGAATTTAGCCCTTAATATTGTAAAAGATATAAACCTTGCATGAACCCAGTACCGACTACCCTTTTAAGGCCAATCAAATGTTGATATTTATTTTTATAATCATGATTACATTGATTTGAGCCATGGGATATTTTTACTATCACATGGCTTGAAAAAAAAAACCAAGTTGATTTCAGGATAAAACAATATTGACTGCCTTATTCGTGCAATAGTAAAATCTATCCTTCGGTCAAATTCTGACTGTTCCATTTCCCCCACACGGCTTCGCCTCGTGAAATAGAAAAGTCCAAAATTTGACCTCATATATCTTTTTTTACTACAATCTTAGGCATTCAATATTTGTATACTCTCAAAGTTTAGTTTGGTATCTGTTTGTATACGCGAGGGAAATATTGATACTCACCACAGCACATATCACTAATATTGGATGAATATACTTCAGGAAATAATTTATATCAAGAAACTGTTCGCTTCGCCGACAGTCTGATAGTTCAAAGCTTTATTTTTGGTGTTATACCTAAATTAAGTGATAATTTGAACATAATTCGGTAAAAATTTGCAGTTATATAAGTAATTTTACTTATTTTAGGTTAATATGCTCAATACAAGTGGATGATAGTGGTTAGTAATTTAGTTACCTTGTGGTGTAATAACTTGGTACGGGTCATGACGATGACTCACGGTCGACGTCATTGCAACGTTCTATACTGTATTAAAATTCAGTCTCTTGATAAGCTGAACGTAATGTCGACGTATAGAGTTCCCAACAATTGATGCTATAAGAAGGAAATTTGGCTTCATTCGTTTACTTTGATCTGTTAGTTACGACAGAGCTGCAATATTTACGGGTTTTATAACTTTATCACTATAAGTTGTTAATATTCATACCAGTCACATCGACTTTTAGACCCGACTCTGCCAGTTAATACAATAAAACGTCATAAACTTGACATCTGAAATTCGGTCGAGATCTTCTTTGTTTGCTTTATTATAGTCTTCGTTTTTCATCTTAATTCATATGCAACAGCCTACGTAGAATCAGGATACAATGTGCCAATCTCCGATCCAATATCAAGAATGAACCTCGTCTTTTGGGATTTTTTCGAGGTCGCGGGCGCGGCCGCGGGCCGCGGTGGACGCGGTGTCCGCTGTCGTGGTGGAAGAGGAATTGATTTCTACGGACCAAGATTTCCTTCACCCTATGGTAACCATGGGATTCACCATCCGCCCATGGATCCAAGGATAGATGACGATTCATCTCCACCTTCCCTCCACACCATTGAACACAATTTGATCCACGGTTCATGGACATGATGAATGACATGCACGACTTCTGCTGTGGCGCTCAGGGGTTCAGTGAAGAACATCAACAATTCAACGTGCCCAGTGCCCACCGCGATTTCGACCGCCCTCATCTGATCGAACCATATCCTCTCCAGACCTTCGCCGTACATCACGGATATCCCTACAGTCGAGGCTGTAGGCAGTAACACCCGGTGCCCACAAGGTAACAGGCCGAGAAGCATGAAGATTAAAGAATTCAAATTTACTCTGAATGTCAGTCAATTTGAACAGAATACACTCAATGTAAAAAAATCATTGAGACATTGTCCGGATCCAAGAAAACATGAAGAACGCGAGGACCAGCAAAGTTTCGTTCAGCAAGAGAGTTCCCCGCCGTTAGTCATCTGCTGACGATGTCGACCCGGTAGTGTCAATCTTCGTTAGGACTCAGAGACTGTTGACAGTGTTTGCTCCAAGGAAACGCGAATGGTCCAGCGAATGTGATGCTCATCATGAATTTACCTATTGATATTGATCCCAAATCTCCAGCACCTGAAGCAGACGACAGTGATAAGGCATAACTAACAGAAAAAATGAACAGAACATCTGAACAATGAATCTGGTTTGATTTCGGCCTATTTTAGAGTGTTGTTAAGTTCAGGGCTGAAATTTGTATATTACAATCATTAAATTTTAATACGATAAGTTTTAGGAACTTTCCAAGCTAACATTTAATACTAGATACTCCATTCGTATGTGGAGATGTGGTTTGTGTAACAAGTTGTATAAAGCTCTCATTTTAGTAGGATTGTAAATTGGTTCATAAACTTCAAACTGGAAAACCGTAGACTACGATTACGTGTTGGTATTTTACGCAAATTTTCGTATGTGTGTATATACTTTATAATACGTTAAAATGAGAATGTATTCATTCAAAAATGTGTAGAAAACAAACATTTTCCTAAACGCATGTTACTTCAAACATTTTCAGATTTTGAGTGAATGGCTGGTGTTTACCATTGAATATAATTTTACTAAGGGACTGGTTATTATGTACGCCAGGGTATGGAGGAATTCGACTATTTTGTCGGCAAAAACAATCGCATTCCCCCCCTGACTTTATGAAATTTCTCCATTTTAGAGTTCAATATCACCTCTATTTCTTGATAAACAAATTCATGTTCCCCTCGCGCTTACAATGTTTTCGTATTCCCCCTCTAATCCTTCATTCCCCCTGGCGTAAATAATGACCCTCCCAAATTTGACGTGCGTGTTTCTTACTTAAAGGTGGGTGATCTGACCGACAACCTCGTTCCCCCACTTAACATCAAAATTGCGATTTTGGTATCAGAAGAAAGTTTAAATTTTTCTAATTACCCCAGCGAAGGCCCAGGAAACGTTTCCTCTTGATGTTATGAACAGAAACGTCTCCAAAATATGGTATACCACACTGTTAAAAATGTTCCTAATTTTACCAGACTTTACCTTTTAATTACGGTAAACCCCAATTATTCAATAATCTTCACGCTTTATTACCTATACCTAACATAAATTACAATTTGGAAGCAGAAAAATGTAAATAAACAGTGTCTCATTAAAAAATAATACTACACTTTTTAAAAAAGGTTGTTTTATACGCTGACCGTTAATTATATTTTCCTGTTCCGTAATATTACGTTCTTTTGCAACTTACTTGTTTTTAATGTAAGAATACGAACTATGAAAATCGTTTTACCTATAAAACGTGTTAAATAACGTCGTAAGTAACGTCATTAAAAAATACAAAATCTTATTTTCCCTATCATTTTTAAAAATAGTTTTCGTATTATATTTAGTTTTAATTTGAAAAAAGTAGTACACGCATATATATTTAATTTTAGCATCTGCTATCACTAAAGTCATGTAGTGTAGTGGATAAGGTTTAGGACTTGTAATCTTAAGGCCCTGGTTCGATTCTCTGTAAGGTACATGTATTAAGTTTATTCATATGGTGATTAATTAATTGGTGACATTAGAATGTGTACATTACCATATAAAACAAAGTGTATAAACTGGTTTAAATCATTATTTCTTCACGTTTCCCTTTGTTTATTGCCTTTTTTCCTCAAAATATTTTGCCTGAAATATAACTTTTTTTACAACCACGTGGTAACGTAAATACAACGTTTGTATGGTGCCATAGCTACAGCGTGAAAATTTGGTCAGAGGATTGTAATAACGTTTTAATTCTTAATATTGTTTAAACAAGTCAAAGACCAACAATAACGTTGAAGCTGAGAATTTACGGCGTCATTTTACGTTCCCTGCAATGGTTTCGTATTTTTACGGCTCCAGTTAGTTTACGTTCTGCATGTAGTGAGTCCCAGCTGCCAGTCAAATGCCTGTTTTTTTACAGGTTTATTTTTAACAGTGCACATTTGTTAACACACATTGTCCTATGGGCTAAATCTATACTGTCCAAACGGCTGGACCGATTTAACTCAAAATTTGTAATAAGATTTTTTTTCGGTGATAAGCTTCCATATGAAACATAATGCTTCCATGTAAAGCATATCACCGAAACGTCGTATGACCCACCTTTAAATGTTTTAAACATGTGTGCTAAGTTTTAAAGTATTGTACTTGAATGTTTACATAAAAGCCACTATCAATCATTTTCTGCAGGATGTAATCAACAGCTCTCTCAATATTTGTCGAAGTTGAGTTTGTTTGCATTAATGTCTTATTGGAAATTGTTGTAGTAAAGTTACCTGCATGTGGTAATGCGATGAGGACATCAGAGTTTATAAATACGGATGATTTTTGTGCAAAAATGTCGGGATCCTGGCATTTATGACAACAAAATAGTAAATATGTCAGTTTTAAGGTAATCACGAAGAATATAATTTGCTGATGTGACGCAACCCTCGCAATTCAGAGCCACAATGGACATTTTAAATTTTGAAAGAAAATGATATGATAGTGTTTTTTTTCGTGATCCATAGTCTTGTCACCAGGCCTACCTTAAAGCCACTATCAGTCATTTTTTTTTCAAAATTCAAAATGCCCATTTTGTCTCCTAATTGTTAGTGTTAGGTCATATCAACACCTTATATTAGTGTTCTTTGTCAAAAACAGATACTTACGCATTTAAAGCGGTCTTGAAGATGCCTTTTATGGCTGTTTCTAGACTTTAAAAAGGTCGGATCCCGACTTTTATTAATAAACAAAGTATAAAAATCATCATTTCTTGACGAATACGGCGCGTTACGCTTAACCACTTACAGGGGTCTACGATTTCCAATACAACAATGCAAAAAAAAAAATGGACTTTGATGAAAAATAGGGGGTGCGATTTATTTACATTTTAAAGAAATCGCTGATAGTGGCTTTAACTAATTTGAAAATTTTACATCATCTAAATTAAGAACCACGTAAAGTTGTTACGTTGTGGTATAACATTGCCATCAACGTTGTTTTGTATCGTCTCAGATACGTGTTGGCAAATTATGGAAGTACTTGAAAGAATCACATAGTTAAATGCAGTAGTATTTTTGTTTGACAGAAATTTCCACAACGGTTCTGAGATCCAAAGGTTGTACGAAGAACCAAAAGGATTCTGAAAATCCTTTTTGGTATATGCAGAAACATTTTGTGGTTTGCAGAACTTTTAATTGTAGGCTACTAAAGAACCCTAAGCTTTTTTGCCCTATCAACATTTTTTACTATTTACTTAGAAACTTAGGGTTCTTTAGCAGAATCATTGACGGTTCAGTAAAATACAAAATGTTTCTGTATATAACCAGAAGAATTTATAACTCTTTTGGTTCTTCGTGCAGCCTTTTTGGTTCTTTTGGGGGAATAACAGAGTAACTTTTAAGGTTTACATGGGGCATTAAATTCTAACATTGCCATAATCTTATAATGTAGGCAAACTTTGTGGCAACGTTGTTTTGTATTATGTCTAAGATACGTGTACGCAATAATGGCAATGTAAGTACTTGAAAGAACCATTTTGGTTATACGAAGTACTATTTTTGTTTTACAGAAATTTCCATAATGGAATAATAACCAAAAAGGTTGTACAAAGAACCAAAAGGGTTCTGAAAAATCCTCTTGGATATATGCAGAAATATTTTGTATTTTAAAGAACCTTTAATTGTAGGCTACTAACGAACTCTAGACTGTTTTGGTAGGGTTACTAGCAGAAACTTATGGTTCTTTAGCAGAACCATTGAAGGTTCAGTAAAATACAAAATGTTTCTGTAATTAACGAAAATAAGTTTAGACATTTTGGTTCTTCGTACAGCCCTTTTTGGTTCTTAGAAACATTATGCGAATGGTTCTAGTTCGAAATATTATTGTAATTTGTAAGGATATTTAAATTTAAAAAAAAATAAGTAGCTTGTAACATTAAAAATGTTTAACATGTCTAGGTCTTTATAATGTTATAAATTAAAAAAAATCATAACAGCTGTAACTTGTTTATTAATGTTAAATATATATTTTTTGCACTTTTTAAAGACTACAACACTTATCAATAAAGTTGGCGGTGAGAATCTATTATTGCTTTTGTACAAAGAGCCTTGTGGTGATTTTGTTCCTTCAATCTCAGACAACCTATGACCTTTTTTGGTACTGCATGAAGCACTCTATAGGTTCTATAAAGAACTCTATAGGGTTTATAAAGAACCTTAAACATTTAATAAGGCCTAGACATTTTCTTTTGTATGTGTTGACGTATATTTTGAAAAGTCAAGGAAATTGAATTGAAAGGCGATGTTAACCTTTTTGGTTCTAAAATATTTTTCTTGGCTGAAAGCCATTCTGTTCGACGAAGAACTGCCGAAGGGTGCATTGTTAACATTGATTTAAAGCTTCAAGGTTCTACAAAGAACTCTTTTCTTGGTTAAAGAAGCCCTTTTGGTTCTATAAGGAACCCTAACGATTCTTGATGGGGTTCTTTGTAGAACCAAAAAGGTTCTGTAGCCAAGAAAATGTTTTTTTGTAGAAACTAAAACTTAAAGAACCCTTAATCAAGAACCTCGAATCCCTTCAAAAGTTCTTTGTAGAACAGGAAAAAAAGTTTTTTTTAGAGATGGAAATTATTTTAGAACCAAAAAGGGTTAAAACTATTTTCCAAGATACGCAAACACACTCAAGGAGATGGCTCCTATAGGCATATTTAAATTGTCAAGGTTCTAGGGTGATACGAGACAACAAAAAAGGTTCCAAGTAGCACCTTTTTTTCTAAGAGTATTCCGAAAGAGTGTCAGTTCTTTAATATTTTCTCATGATCGAATTAGACCCGTTTTCCAAATTTATTTTCTGATAATTCAAAGAGATCAGAAATTGATAACAGTTTTAAAACAAAAATTCATTTTTGCAAAGTCAATCACGCGTTGTATCACCGAAAAAGGTGCGAAAGAGGTTCTAAGCTTGTCCACTATATGGAACCCTGTAAGGTTCTTCAACGAACCAAAATAGTTCTTTAACTGCTGCATAGCACCTTTTATGGTTCTGTAAGGAACAATTTTGGTTTCTCAGATTTATAAGAACCATTTTTAGGGTTCCCTTCTTGAGGGTTCCATATAGAGGACAAAAAAGGTTCTAAGCCGTATTTTTTTCTTAGAGTGTACAAGGTGGGTGAAAAATAATTGCAAAAAGGTTAAAATATTTCAAGTTGGTTTTAAGGATTTGTTGTAACTGTCTGTGACAGTGGATTGTGTGGAAAATTTGTCTTCAGAAACCCGCATGCGTGGCTATGTGAATCAGATCTGTCACGCAGTGCAGAGCAGATTGAAAAAAAATGTCACAAAGCGTAAAAAACCGCACCAATCAAATTAAATTCGCGTAAACGTGGATTCATTTTAGGGAAAAAAGTTTTGTCTCAGAAACATTAGTCAAAAGCATTTTATGCTTGTTTCAGAAAAAAACGTTGCTCTTCAAATCAAGAAGCTTGTGTTTTCGATGAAAAAATCAGGTTTATCAATCGAAAAACAAGTTTTCTCTTTTATTGTCCATAAGGATGCACACATTCTCTTTGAAAGTTACGTTTAGTTTGCTTAGCAATGTCTCAACTATTGAAAATAGGGTATGGGCATGTTTTAAGAAAGGACAAGGAATATGTTGGTAAATATGGTAACAAATGGGAATGGAGGTTCAAGGGTTGATGATCCAAAGACGACAAAAGAAAATTTGATAATATTGATCAGTTCGGAAATTAGGGGCGAAACATTAATATCCATGCGCGCAAAAAGAGGCTATTTTTGTTTTGCTTCTTCTTGCATATTGTGCACTAACATTTAAACTACTGGTTGTTTTTGAGCTAAGAACAGACGAAATTGATATGTAGAACCAAATAAGTAGGGATTTGAAAGAGTTTACGATTTTTTTATGAGTCCCTTTTTCGAACCATGTATTTTACCATTCATTTGTACAGGGAAATGGATTTGGGTCTATTTTAGGTAATTCACATTAGCATGTAATTAGTTAATTAAACAATTAATTTTAATTATCATTTGTATTTGATAATAGCATAAGTCTACATGCATTGGTAACCACAAAAGGTCAAAGGTCAAATATTTGTAGAAAATAATTTTGTCACCGACCGTCCCGTTGGTGCATGGGGGAATGGGCAAGTGGACCCAGGTTAATTTTCTCCTAAATGAACTGTAGTATTTCAATTATTTTTTTAAAGTAAAAGTTGCGCAAATAATAGTTGTATAATTACCAAAAATAAAATTGGCCCAAAATGCGAAAAACGAAATCTTTGGTCCATGTGTGTGTGTGTATTTTGTGTGTGTGCGTGTGTGTGTGTGTGTGTGTGGTGAAATGGCACTAATATTACGCAAGAACCTTCAACAAAATGCAACAAATTTGACGCAATATGGGCCTTTTTGAGGCTTTTTAGGGACACAATGTTTTAAAGGGGCTTTTTTGTGTTCCACAGCCTCGTCCTCCCGACTTACCTAAAAAATGTTGAGATTTTCATATCATTTGAACCGTTAGCCTAATTAGTAATCCACGTGTGCCCAATCTTACCTGCAAATTCGGTTGCATCTGTAAGAAATTCGCAATTTTGTTTTTTTTGTCCGTAAACGGACAGATAACACAAAACCGCAAGATCGGGATCAGCTCAAATTTTGAGAATAAGCTTTTCTCAAGGATATCTAGTGATCAATGAATAAAACAGAAGGTGCTGAATCAACGCTTTTTACAAAGATGTTTGTTCATGATTTTGTTTAAATATTTGTTTGTATTCCATATTTGTAAGTATTAACTTAAGTATTTCAAAGAGCGAGTCACTGGATGCATTATGTACAGAGATCAGCGACGGCGGAACGATTTTTAAAGTGGGACGGTGGAGGGGACACTTGGTAGTGGAGGAGCTGGGACCCAGGTCAAACATCATCGTTTACCCCTCACTACAGAAAAGGTTTGACACCTTTGGTAGTTAGTATGGACCCTCTACATCAATGCTAGGTAGGTAGTAGCCATTTTACCCTATAACTCCAAACCAATGGTCGTAGGTGGTACAAACTATACATTTTGAAATCCTTATGACTAGATGGACAATGTGGAATATATTTCAACATGATTGGAGCATTTTAAAAAATTGACCCCTGTGTAAACTTAAATTGGCCCCTACTGAAAAAGTGATACCACAATTTGAGAGTACTACCAACCTAGCATTGATGTAGAGGGTCCATACTAACTACCAAAGGTGTTAAACCTTTTCTGTAGTGGGGGTAAACGGACTCCTTAAATAAGGCCCCTCTGATATTCTGCTCCTGCTCTATGGCAATAGGGAAAAGTTTATTATTATTCTGAGCTTCGGTTACACATTTGAAATTTAAAAAAATATAAAGTCGGTATTATCGAAGAAAAAGCCTAGTACTTAAAGGTAGGGGACCCGATCCTGGTCCGATTTTTCATTTGCTGCTTTCACCCTTACATGCAAGCATATCACCAACAATATCTGATTACAATGTTGGAGTTAAAGCGGCACTGGCATATTTTCACAAAATATGAAATTTCTTCAATTGCTCTCAAATGATAGTCTAGGCCATTGGAAGAACAGAGATATATTTTACACATAAAAATAACAATACCCCAAAACAGATAGGGACATTGATATGAGGATAAAGACATCCAGGTAATTTGTAGGCCAATTTTTAAGTTTTCCATAACTTTAATCAACAAATGTGTATATTACATGAAAATTTCTGACTCGTACTCACTGATATTAAAACCACAAAGGTTATAGACCGATCAACAGTGTGCATAACCTGGGAAACATGCATACGGCGTGCGTGTTCTTGTGTTAAAAGCCATTTTCGTCGTCTGCTGAATTTAACGTCGCCGGCGACGTTAAATTATAAAATCGTTCTGTTTACCCATAAGGAAGCTGATTTGGTCTTAATCATTTCGGGTGAGGGCTTTTTATATAAAAGCCTTACAAACATGCAAAAATATCGATTTTGAAAAATCTTGAGGGCGTCAACGATTTTCAAATGTGCCAGTGTCCCTTTAAATCGGCCCAACCGTTAAGAATGGTATAGAAACAAAATGTGTACATATTAATTGACCCATAAGACAGTGTGTGTTAATAAATTATGGTCGACAACATGTTTTTGTTCATATCAAAAGGAATAATTTCCTGGACCTTAAATTTCACTGGTGTAATAAGAAAAGAAGTATACGAACTTTATTCTGATACAACAATCTCATTTTGACGGAATAAAGTGGGGGGAATTTTGCATTTGGATCGGGTCATCCACCTTTCCGTGTACGCCCTATGAAGGGTGGGGTTGGGTGGGGTGGGGGATGGTATAGTGATATTCGCCGAGTGCCTATTATCTATTTATAGCTGTCAACGAAAGAATGCTGAATATAAGTGACCAAAGACGAAATTGTTTTAAACAAACGCACATTTCACTTTTCTTGGGACGAAAAAACAACTTAACGAGATATCAAATATAATGAAAAATGTTTTAAATTAACTGGGAAAACCTATAATTTGAATAAAACCACCCATTTTCTGACTCTACATATCTGGGTATAACTTGCATCAGTTTCTATTTACCCCAAATCAATAATGCGTGAACACGAAAGCATCCATTGGTTTGTAACTTTTACACTCAAAATCCATCAATCAAGACCAAAAGTTTAAATGCTGACAATATTTTTAAATGAATCGAATTTTGAATCTCGCGAGTCTCTAGTACTGCTTCCTCTTGGTATATACTTCTCTTAGAAGAAACACTTCGTTGCATGTTTTGCAGTTCTTGAACAAAAATAACCATGATAACTGCAGAAACAGCTTGCTATGAAAAAAAATAGTTACATTATACCTGCTTGATGAATAGAAAGATTAACGTATTTATCGTTTGATTTATGGTACTTGAGTATAAGTATAAAAGCCATACTTTCATTTTCTATAATAAAAGTTATCTCTTAATTACTAATATGTCGATTGTATCACCTCCCACCTTATCCGATTACTAAAAATTATAATCGTCGGCCCAACGTCATTCCTAATCATTACAATGTCGCGACGTCACATTTCGTAATATCCATATTCTTCTGCGTTATGAAATAGCCGTCTTTTTTGTATTTAGTGAACGTGACAAAATATGTGTAGATTTTAATTTATTAAAGTGACTGATATATTGTGTAACCTGGTAACGGTATCAAAATCTCAACAGCGAAAAAAATGCGGCTTTGTCATAAAAAATTGCCATTTTGCTCTACCATGACTGAATTGTTATATGACTATTGTTTATCATTTTGGTAATACTCTATTATTTCAGCTTATTTCCACTCATCGACGAGCTTGAATCATGCCAACTTGTCTAATTTTTATTTGTGTTCATCAAGTAAACACGGAATTAGGACATCATTTGTAAAGATATCAAACTTGCATGAAAACGGTATTGCTACCCATTAAAGGCCAATCAAATGTTCTTACTTTTTTGTTTCAAAAAATTTTATTTTTGTATCGAGGCTGATACCATTAGGTGCCTATTTTATCATTATGTTAATATTTATATTGGAGTGAAATACCTCAGGAATTAATTTTATATTCAGAGATGCGGTTCATAACGAGTCTGATCTCCGTTCAAAGCTTCTAGCTTATAGTTGTTTGGGCTTTCTTTTCTACCTGTTTGACCCATAAACCTTCTAAACAAGGCTTTTCCTGGTATGTTCTACCACCGACCAAGTGCAAATTTCATAAGAATTTGTATTATCAGAAATATCCCCCTTGTCCCTTTAAATTTCACCACATAGCCGCACATACACAATGTGAGTAAAAACTAACACATGTATGTAAGCATACCAACCTTTATTATAATAAGTACTTTAAAACGAAGTTGAAGATTTGACCAATCCTTATTAAATTACATTTTATAAGTATTTTACTTATTATGAGGTTTTAAATGCTCAATACAAAGTGGTTATGTATTTGTTCCTTGTGGTGTGTAATACTTGGTGCTCGGTCATATAGCATGACTCAAGGTCGACCGTCATTGCAACGTTTTGTACTATAAGTCTCCAGATAAGGCAGAACGTAATGCCGAAGATAGATTCTAAACAATCTTGATTGCGTGCTATAACGGAAATTCAGTTGTGGTGCATTCGCTACTTGATCCTTTTGAGTTACAATAGGAGCGTGCAACTTTTATAGGAATTGTCCATCGCAGTTATAATTTTTGTTACATCCAGCCGTACATCGCCTTCTACCAGACTCCATCCAGTTAAACGTCGTAAACCTTGACTCTGAAATTCGTCGAAGGAATCTTCTTTTGCTATTATAGTCTTCGTTTTTCATCTTTAATTCAAATATGGCAACAGCCGACGTAGAATCAGGATACAATGGCCATCCTCCCAATCTCCAATATCAGAGAATGACCTCGTCATTTTTGGTATAGTTTCGGGGCCGTGGTCGTGGTGGACGCGGTGGCCGCGGTCGTGGTGGAAGAGGAATTGATTTCTACGGACCAGATTTTCTTCACCCTATGGTAACCATGGGATTCACCATCCGCCCATGGATCCAAGGATAGATGAGATCCATTCCAACCTTCTCCACCCGTTTGACGCATGTGATCCAATCCACGTTTCACGGACATGATGAATGACATGCCGCTTCTGGGGCGCCTCAGGGGTTCAGTGGAGAACATCATCAACGTGCCCAGTGCCCACCTACCTCATCCTATCGAGCATATCCGCCCAGACCTTCTTTAGGACCGTACCATCAACCGATATCCTTACAGTCGATTGTTGGAGACAGAACCCCCGGTGCCCACAAACTGACAGGCGAGAAGCCCTATGATGAAAACATTCCAAGTTACTGTGTAACGTCAGTCATTTGAACCAGAAACATCAACGTAAAAATCATTGACGGACATGTCCGGATCCAATGCAAACATGAAGAACGAGAGGACCAGCAAGGTTTCGTCACAAGAGAGTTTCACCCCTATCAGCTGCCTGAACGATGTCGCCCAGGTAGTGTCCATCTTCGTTAGGACTCAAGGGCTGTTGAACATGTGTTTGCTCCAAGGCACTGGTATGGCTCCAAGCGAATGTGATGCCTCATGAGTACCTTTGATATTGACCCCACGTCTCAAAAACAAAAAAAAAAAAAAAAGAAAAAAATCAAAAAAGCCAAACCGCTAATCAGAACGACAGTGGATAAGCTACTACGAAAAATGGAGAGAACAATGATCTCGTTTGATTTCGGTCTATTTTTAATGTGTTTTAGTTTTTTTGTTTTTTTGTTAATTAATATACATAATTGCATTTTAAATAGATTATTTAAGAGGAACTTTCCAAGCTACGTTTAACACATTTGCGACAGAGACTCTAGTATGGTTAGATGTGGTTTGTAACAGGCGTAAAACTCTTATTTTAGTGGGATTGTAAATTGGTTCCTACTTCAACACTGGAAAACCGTAACTATGATTCGTGCTAGCTATTTTAATGCGAAATTTTCGTATGGTTATATATTTTTATAATACCGTTAACTGATATGTAAAATGCATTCAAAAACCGGTATAAAAAAACAAACATTTTCTTGAACACATGTTACTTCAAACCTTTTCATAATTTTGAGTGAGTGGCTAGTGGTATAGCCATTGATTATAATTTTACTAAGGGGGAGCGAAAGACGGTTATTATTTACGCCGGGGATGGAAGGAATTCGACATTTTTCGCCGAAAAATTTTCGTAATTGATTTAGAACTTCTCCCATCTTAATGGCAATAGTCCACACCCTTTTGATAAAAAACATGGTCTCCTTGCGCTATTTACAAGTTTTCGTGATTCCCCTTCCCCCCCAAAATTCTTCCATTTCCCTGGCGTCAATAATGACCCATCCGTATGTGCGTGTTTTTTTACTTAAAGGTGCACTGTTAAAAATCAAACCTTTGGGTTTTTTAAAAAAAAAACAGGCAATTTGACGGCAGCTGGAACTCACTACATGCAGAACGTAAATACTGGAGCCGTAAAAATACGAAACCATTGGAGGGACTAAAATCAACGGCGTAAAATCTCAGCTTTAACAACGTGTATTGTTGGTTTTTGACTTGTTTAAAAACGAATATTAAGAATTAAACCGTTATTACACTCCTAGCTGACCAAATTTTCACGTTGTAGCTATGGCATCATACAAACGTTGGATTTACGTTACCAGTGGTTTGTAAAAAATTTTATATTCAGCAAACAATTTTGAGAAAAAGGCAATAACAAAGGAAACGTGAAGAAATAAAGATTTAACCAGGTTTTACACTCTATGTTTTATATGGTAATGTACACATTCTATTCTAATGTCACCAATTACTTATTTCATCATATGAAAAACTTAATACCTGTACTTTACATAATTCGAACCACGCCAGAGCCAGGCTTAAGATTACAATCCCTAAACCTTATCCACTACACTAGATGACTTTACTGATCGCAGATGCTAAAATTAATATATAATATTCTACACCATATATATATATATATCTATATATAATCTTTATATCTATATATCTACTATATAAATATAAATATATAATATATATATATATATCTATCAAGATCTATATATATACTCTCTCTCTATCTCTGTTGTGTGTGTGTGTGTGTGTGTGTCCTACTTTTTTTTTTTTCCCATTACACTAATATACTACAACACGGATTACAGAGTTTTTTTAACTCTTTTTTAAAAAGGATAGGAAAATAAGATTTTGCATTTTTTTTTTCAATGACGGTTACTTACGAACTTACGACGTTATTTACACATTTTATAGTCAAACTATTTCATAGTTCGTATTCTTACATTAAAAAAACAAGTAAGCGTTCAAGAGACCGGAATATTACGGTGAACATATAATAACGGTCACGTATAATACTACCACCTTTTTTCAAAATGTGTAGTATTATTTAAGCCACTGTTTATTACATTTTTCTGCTTCCAATTGTAATTTTTATGTTAGGTTCGTCGTAATAAAGCGTGAGATTATTGAATACTCGGGTTTACCATAATTTAAAAGGTAAGTCTGGTACAATTAGGAACATTTTTAACAGGGTGGGTGGAACCTGATCGCCAACCTCGTCCCTACGTGACTCCATCAAAATTACGATTTTGGTATCAGAAGAAAGTTCAAAATTTGTCTAATTACCTAAGTTGAAATTTTAAGGCCTGAAATACGTTTTCCTCTTGATGTTTATGAACAGAAACGTCTCCAAATGTTGGTAACACACATTTGTGAACACACACACGTCACATGGGCCTTAATTTCAGTACCCAATGGACATGTTTGTGCTTCTACTATCCAACGGGCTGAACCGTTTAACCCAAACAATTTTGTAAAAGATTTTTTTCGGTGATAAGCTTCCGTGTGAAACATATTGTCTTCCATGTTTAAAGCATTAGCACGAAAAAACGTCGCGTCTTATGGACCCCAACCGGCCACTTAAATGGTTTTAAACACAAGTTTTAAGTATTATAGCACTGGAATGTTGACATAAAAGCCCTATCAATCATTTTCAGCCAGATGTAATTCAAAAAACTTAAACATATTTTGTCGAAGTGCAGTTTTTTTGTGATAAATGTAGTATTGGAAATTGATGTAGTAAAGTTACTGATGGTTATACATGTCGTAAGGCTGAGAAACAACAGAATTTATATAATACGAATGATTTGTGTGCAAAATGTCGGGATCATGACATTTTATGACAACAAAAATAGTAAAATATGTGTGTAAGGTAACTTTTATAGAATCGCGAAGAATGTATTATTTGTGATGTGCCGCAGCTCGCAATTAGATCCACACTGGAATTTTAAATTTTGAAACAAAAAGATATGATAGCATGGCTTTCAGTACATTTCGTGATCCATGTCACCAGGCCTACATTTAAAGACACTATCAGTTTTTTTTTTTCAAAATTTCAAAATGCAGATTTTTCTCTAAAATGCTAGTGTTAGGTCAATCAACACCTTATATTACTAACACACAGTTAGCATTTACGACTGTTTCTAGGACATAATAAAGTCGGATCCCGACTTTTCTAAGTAAACAAAGCAGACATATCATGATTCTTGAGAAATGCAAAGAGTTTTTATAGGCTGTAACACTACAAAAAAATGAAAAAATATTTTTTTTTTTAAATGCTTTTTCGTTTTTTTCTTTTTTTTGGGAGCGCAATTGTTTACATTGTGAAAAAAACGCTGATAGTGGGCTTTAAGTAATTTAAAAAATTTTACACGATGGTTTTACGGACAACCCCCACAAAACTTGTTACTTTGTGGGAGAACATTGTCATAATATAATGTAGTTTAGGTTGTGACAAACTTGTTATAGCAACGTGTTTTGTACGTCTCAGCTACGTGTTGGCAAATTATGGAAGTACTTGAAAGAACCACATTCTTAATGCAGTATATTTTGTTGGACCGAAATTTCCACAACGGTTCTAAGAACCCAAAGTTAGCGAAGAACCAAAAGGTGTTCTGAAAATCCTTTTTGGTAATGCAGAAAACATTTTGTGTTTTACAGAACTTAAATTTATGCATTAAAGAACCCTAAAGCTGTTTTAAGAGCAGAAACGTAGGGTTCTTTAGCAGAATCATTGAAGATTCAGTAAAATACTAATTGTGTCTGTGGTATAAACCAAAATATTTTAGAACCCTTTTGGTTCTTTGTACAGGCCTTTGGTCTTAGAAAATATTATGTGAAGGGTTCTAGTTAGAAATTAATATGGTAAATTGCTAGGATATTTAAATTTAAAAAAATAAGTTACTTTGCTAACATAAAAATGTTTAAAACATTCTTGGTCTTTATATGGATTAAATAAAAAAACCATAACAGCTGTGCCTTGTTTGTAATGTTAGGTATATCTTTTCATGCACTTTTACAATGTACGAAAACTTAACACCAATAAATGTAATGTCACGGCGGTTGAGAATCCAGTGAATTTTATACAAAGAGCCTTGTGGTGATTTTGTTCCTTAATCTCAGACAAAAAGCTACAACTTAGAACATTTTTGGTACTGTACCAAGATCTATAGGTTCTGAAGAATCTATACCTATTGTGTTTATAAAGAACCTTTTAAGGTTTAAAACTTTAATAGGCCGAGGATATTTTTCTTTTTGTTGTGCTGGCGTAATATTTTGAAAAAGGCCAAGGGAAATGAAAGGAAGTTAACTTTTTTGGTTCTAAATTATTTTCTTGGCTACAGCCAATCTTGTTCTACAAGGAGAGAAGTGTTAAATTGTATTTAAGGCTTCAAGGTTCTACAAAGAACCCTTTTCCGGTAAGAGGCCCCTTTTGGTTCTATAAGAAACCCGATCGAATCTGTGGTTTTTTTTTAGTAGTAGAAACCAAAAAGGGTTCTGTAGCCAAGGGGAAAATGTTCTTTGTAGACCCTTATCAAGAACTTCGCATCCCTTCAAAAGGTCTTTTAGAGCAGAATGAAAGTTTTTTAGAGATGAAAAATTATTTTAGAACCGAACAAAGGTTAATTATTTTTCAAAATTACGCGAACACACTCCAGTAGAAGCTCCTATAGGCATATTTAAATTTTCACAGGTTTGGGGTGCATACAACGGGCCAAAAGGGTTCTAAGATGCACTTTTTCGAAAAAATAATGATTATTTTTTTTCTCATGATCGAATTAGAATTCGGTTCCAAAAGTATTTTCTGATAATTCAAAGAGATTCAGACATCGATAAATATGTAACGGCCCTGGTGTTAAAAGGGAGTGGCCCGATCCTGGTCGGATTTTGTATGTTGTTTCACCTCACATGGAAAACATTTTCACTGCAATTCATGGGTTATCAACTCGTTGTAAACCTAACTGAAGAAGGAATTGGAAAAGAATTTTTATGTTGAGATTTATGAATTTTACCCAAGTCTATTTTTAGACCTGGGTCCTATTTTATTCATTTTTAAAATTCTACAAATCCTAAAAGCATTACAGACTGAGAAGAATACGCTTCTTAAATCCACTACGATTACTCTTAACTTTTTATTGAAACAGGGCCAAGGTGGGTTAAATCGGTCCCGCGTTAGATGGTATAGAAGCAAAATGTGTAACTAAATGACTGCCAATAATAAGCGAGCGCGAGCGAAGCTCTTATAGACCAAACGTTATGGTACGTATGACAGCTATTGAAAATATATAGTCTGACAGGTTAAAAAAAATACCGGACCCTCATTTGATCCCCCTTTTCGTTCCACCATAACTCCTACGGAGATAACATCGAGGGACAATTGACCAAAATATGAAATTTAATGTTGAAGTCTGATATTCAACAAGGAAATTTGTTTTAATTCTCCATTTGTTGGATATTTTGTTGTGTTCTCGCAAATTTATTTTATGTATTGTTTTCTAACAATTAAACCTATGATAATGTTGTGCTTGATATTTAAAACATCATGGTGGATGTGGAATAAATTACATTACGATAAAGAAATATTTTTAATAAAATAATAAATAGGTGCGCCCTTTTGAATTCATTTTTAATTTCTTCAGGGGAGGGCAGTAAAGAACTCCTAATTTCGACGTTGTCATTGGTTTAACACGTAAAAAGCGAGGAAAAAGCTTTTTGTCATCAAAAGTATGAAAGAATAAATACGACTTAAACCAGGGGGCCGGGACACGATCTGCTTGGTTTGGGTATTTGGGATTTCCCAAACGGTAATTTATGGATTCTGGCATTGCATTTTGGAAAATAGACAGTCTGAGCGCGCGCTCTAAGGTTTCTACCTGTATCATATATTAAGACAGTGAGTTGTAATAAAAGTGGTCGACAACATTTGAAAATGTTTGTGTTTCTGACAAACGCTATAACATAAAAAGGAATCATTTTTGGGCCTTGAACGGGCCGACTCAGAGATTTCCGGAGAAAGGGCGCCCTCAATTCCAAAACAAATCGTGTTTTTGGATGTACATAATGTCTGTCCATATTACTAATCACTGTGTGAAAATTGCTAAGCTTTAAATCGAATTCCTTATATAGAAAAAATCACAACGTGTTTTAAATTCGGGGATCGGAATTTTTGTTATACACAAGTATCCTATGGGACGTAAAAATACACATAACCCATGCTTACTGAATCAAAACGAAAAATCCGATTCATCTGAAATTTCGGAATGTGCATTTTAGGTTACTTATTAGTTAACGTTGACTATTTTCTATTAAAATGGTTCTCAAATTGTTAAGCTTTCCACAGGGATGCAACAAAAAAAAAGTAGTTGAACACCTCTCATTGTATTTGTTTATCGAGAAAATGACAACAAGGTCAACCCCATGGACTCTATTGATCTCGAATTTTAAAAAACTGGTTAAGACTGTGCCAAAGTTTTTGTTGCAGGCTCTGAGGAAAGATGAAACAAGGTGAGCCCATTTTTGAGAAACGGTGCAATATTTAGATTTACCTTTCGTGATGACCATTTGACATTTGGTATTTTGGTTATATTTCCATAAACATAAGTTGTAAGAGTACAAACTTACTTTTTTAATCCTTGTAACAAAGAAGAACATTTGAGTTACATTTTTATAGCATCCAATATTTTTCATTTTTGACCCCTGTAATTATGAATTTCCCCCCTTCCCTGGTTCTGCCCCAACTTTCATGAGGGGCACCCCAGCTAAATTTGTCCATTAACTTTCTAGAGATCCAATGAGAAATGATGCTCTGCTCTCCCCGGTCACAGAATTGCTCCAATGACCCAAATAATCGGCCCAAAGTTGAAGGGTGGGTGGGGTGGGGGATGGTATAGTGATATGAGCAGAGTGTCTGCTCTGTCCCCAGAACCCCACATTTTATAGCGTTCAATGAAAGAACCCATTTTTTTTAGCTTTCACCAACTATGATTGGAAGAATGACTTCCTTAAAAAATGCCATATACCCAAATTCTTGCTTCCAAAAACGGGAAATTGTTTAAAGTTAAATTATAACCTTGACATAGGAGGCCGGAAAGACCCTCAATAAACACTTCTTCAGCATAAAGCCTGTTTTTAGAGTGTGCCCTGGCCCTGTCACAAAATATAGGATTGAAAATAAAGGAATAGTCTTGACTCTCTATCTGTTATGCTTAGTTCACGTTATCAACAAAATTGTCACAGGTTTTTTTTTTCCCCCCAATAGTATACAAATATGAATGACCATGATCTGTGATAGTAAAAATAGATCATGAAGTAAAATTTTGACTTTCTATTTCACGAGGCGAAGCCGAGTGAAATGGAACAGATCCCCAAAAATGACCGAATGATATATTTTACTATTGCACGAATTTAGGAAGTCATATTTTTTTATATCACATGATCACCGGTTTTTATTTTCAAGCCATGTGATAGAATACAATGCTATTAATAGCTGTTGACTTTAATCGCCATTTGGTTAATAACCAAACACTATGCCTATATTTCATTCTATAGCTGATCACCACTTGAACACCTTACGTTTTCCACTTCCATTAACTCCCTAAACTCAAGCCATAGATTACCTATTTTTGGGGCTTTACAAACTTTTAACTTTTGAACCCCCTGTACAAACCTAAAATTGACTTTTCAACACCATTTTTTTTTTTTTTTTTTACAGTTTTTACCCCATAATTTTCCAAAAAATATAAGCCATAGTAGTATAAACTATCCCTTTTTGGAATCCTGTACCGAAAACACATGGTGTGCTTTTTTTCACAAATTCGGACATTCCCCAAATTGTTAACCCCTCTGTGTAACCTTGAAATCCAAGCTGGGGGCCATGAAAGGGTGTTGCAAGTGCTTCCCAATCATTTTTTTGATTATCAATGCATAAAGTATTTTGTTACCAATTCTTTATCCAGATTTGCACACTCCCCATGAGACCTTTGCCTACAGCCCCTACAATTGGGGTGCGTCACTATATGTCGATTGTAACCTCACACCTTATCCTTGCTATATAATTGCGACCCAACGGGTCATCTTATCATTACAATGTCGCGACATTTCGTATATCCATTGGTCCTCGCTGCGTTGTGAATAGCGTATGTTTTGGTGTGTGGTGATGGCTTTTTGATTGTATTTTTCTCGTATACAAAGTGAATAGTATATTGTACTATATATTTAAAAATTTAGTGAAAGTGACTAATCTATTTTTGTATTTATAAAATACAAAAGAAACTAAATGATATTTTGGTACTTAAGAGGGGGTAGTGTCCTATATGCCAACCGATATGGATCGCATTTTTTTTCATTTTTTATTTAAGGGATTGGTCTGTTTTGCTATTGTGATATATAAATGGATCAATCCCTACAAAAATGGGTAAGTGTTGGGCGCAAAAATTCCGATCAAAAAAAGGGTTAGTGTTCATCAAATGTGCCATTATACATTAATAGGACCGATGTTATTATAATATTATTATCATATTATTGGGTTTCTACGTCATTCCACTCATTGACGAGCTTCAATCATGGTCTAAACTGACTTGCTTAAGCTAATTTTTAAACTTGTGTTTTTAATGCGGAATAAGGCCTGTATACAATATGTAGACCCTCTTCTCCGTTGGAATCAAAATGTTCCACCATCTCCCAGATTCTAGCCTTGAGAAGATTAATTGAAGGAATGAAAAATAAAAATCTTCCACTGTCAGCCGTGTTCATTGACTTCTTCCAAGCCTTTGACTCCGCACACACCGAGATCGAATGTTTTAACCTCCTTGGCCATGGTTTCCGGATTTCCCATCATTTTGCTCCTATTAAATGAATTTTATGACAATTCTACAGCCATTGTCTTATCAAACCTGGTGGAGAGACTGAACCATTCACTATTTCAGCGGGTGTTCTCCAGGGTGACACCTTGGCCCCATCCATTTTCATCACGTTCTTGATTATTTTATGCGCCATGCACTTGCAGATATCACAATGAAACTGGGATTCTGTTGACGCCCAGAAGGCGCAGACGACAATCCAGAAATCCGACTTTCACGCTCGATTTCGCCGACGACATTGCTCTCTTAGCATCATCTATGAACAAAGCAGAACTCCTGTTACAGAGTGTTGAAGGCAGCATCAAATGCAGTTGGTCTACAATTGAATGAGGGGAAAA
>JAMKCH010018243.1:0-45075 GCA_023653785.1 Ophioderma brevispina
GGGAAGGGGATGTCTGTAATCCTCCACTGTATCTGCTCGCACAACTTTTTTGGGAACACCCTGTACTCATACAGTTGCAATCTGGTGTGCTGCTCTTTGTCTTACAGCTATACGCGAAAGCAGGCGAGACTTGTGGTTCGAGAACCGCCTTGTTTGGAAGGTAGCTGCTCCTTGGATAATAGGATTGGATGGCAAGCTTTGTTTGATACCAGAAAAAAAATCACTTATGCATATCCAGTATCAACATGAAACTATTTAATATTACTGTCTTGTCTGTAATAAGCACCCTGGGGTATGATTTTTTTTTCAAAAAGGGTTCATTTATCGAAGGTAATTTGTTCAGTTATAATAAGCGAAATCTGCATTACAGATTTATGATGCATTGTGGGAAGGTTTTGCCACTTTTTAGGACTCCTGACCTTTGACAAATCAAGATTATGGTTTTAATAATTATGTTTTGTAACCAATTCAGCAATATAGCCAATAAAAAATCATGCCGTCAATTATTTGGATAGAGTAAAACATGTTTTCTATTTTTAAATATCAAATAATATCTTAGAACTATTTTTCAAAATTACTAAAAGACAATTTTCCTGAAATATTGATGGGGTCAAAGGTCAGGAGTCCTAAAAATATTACCGGAAGTTACAATGCCGATTTGGCTTATTTCCTTAGCAAAACATAGTGCCTTCTGGGAATACCACTTCGCTCCAACACTAAAAAAGAATTAACATTGAACAAGCTTTTAAAACAACTTCCAAAATGAATGCATCTGTAGCTGTACCTAGCATACCAGTCGACTAAAACGGTCTATTAATAACCTTTTACATGAATAGGTGACATTTCTTCAAAAAATTGGTTGAAAAAAGAAAAGAGGGGGTGTTTATGAGAGGGGAGCATTAATTACAGAGAGTATGATATATAAATAGTGTTTCTTTCAAAATAATGAATTTGAATAAATACTGTTCTTATTTGTGTCATTTTTTCCAGAGGTTAAAGGAGCAGACTAAGCTTATAGATAGGGTAAGTTCTCAGTCAGAATTTTAATGAGGCTTAAGTGACGGGAGGAGATTTTTTGAGGATACAAATCTCTCTCAATATTCACTGGATCGGTCGTAGACCACCTACCGAGAACGTCGCGAAGGTTTATTGAACAAACAAGTACAAAAGAAAACCGCACACCTTGTTTTGAACTTGGGTGCTATCGCAATCGTTCCCATAGAAAGCCATGCTTTGACTTTCTGTCGTGCACGACAGAAAGTACTAAATCATCATCTTATTACATGAAGACGGGGTATTCGGCTAATTCACTTCAGGTGTGCTCTAATACATTGGTAAGCATCCCAAATATGCGAAAAACCCGGGTTCGACAAAAATTGGGGGCGCTTCTTTCTGGAAATCTCCTCATGTCTCTTTAAGGATGGATCATCGGCTATGGCTTTTTGCCCAGATCTTATTGTCATGAAATCGTGTTGGTATTGGTGAAAGAAACATTTAATTTTTTCCTAAAAGGTATTTTGGAGATATGCCACCTAATGCATTTTCAAATTCCCATAGACTTTGTACAGGGACTGATTTTGGCAGTATAGCAAAATGGACGAAAATGAGGCAATTTTGTGAAAAAGTACATGTTTTATTTCGATTTTTTTCTCAGGTAATTGGTGAATTATAAGATTGATGTGTGTTTTTTATGGTTAGAGAAACATCAAACATCCATTTTTTTTTAGTGTCATCAAAAACTAGGAACAGGTGGTCACAATACCTTTTTTGGTTGAGTATTGGTAGAAATACCGAAGTATCCACCTTCCAGAATTATAGTCATTTTTCTGTAAGACGTTTTTATCCGATGATCCTACCTTATCAAAGACTATCGTATTGTGGTAGCCAGTTCCTCCTGCGCTGAATGGCACATAGGGCAACACCTATCTCCATTTCCGTAACCCTAGGCTATAGGTCTGCTTGAAAACTACAGTTGGGGGATAGTCATCTGGTAGCTCTGCATGTTCAACTTTCCTACCTACTTCATTCTTTAAATCCTGAGCCCCTGACAGGAAGGTAGTAGGTCCCATTTTTTTTCAGTCTTTGTTATGACCCAGCTGGGATTCAAACCCACGACCTCCCGACTTTGAGGCGGACACTCTAACCATTAAGCCTACCCGTCTATACATGCCTATACCCCAATTCTTAAGAAAATTACCTATCAAATGAATACCAACCCTATCTTTTTATGGGGGGGGGTGTATTTTTTTCTCTCCTTAAAAAGCAATTATTTAGGCCCAAATTGACATTCATGAACAATTCAGAACATTAAGCTACATTGTGCACCAGTATGGGATTACCTTTTATTTCGGAAGGCACTTAATTGGCTTCAGTTGGGGACAATCACACACCCAGGGATGCAAGTTTTCAGGCCTTCCATTACTCAAAAGGTCCATAATTTTCCAGCCCGTTTTGGAGACTTTTAGCCAAAATTCATACACTTTTCAGGCTGTCCAGGCTTCCACTTGGAGATTACTGTAATTATTTTACCATAATCTGATCCTACCTTATGTTTTCCAAGTCTGTTGCCCTAATAGTAGTTTTTGTGTCGTCTGCCTTAAAGGTCCATAGACATGCTTTAAAAATACAGCAAGTAAACTTGCGCGATCCCCCTGGCAAGATGGTAGTATACACAAGGTGGTTAGTTGGCACAGTTGTCAGTTGTAGGGCATCAAAATTCAATAAATTGTTCTCTAGAAATGTAACAGTTTCTGAAAAATGAAAGCCTAACCAAAGGGGGAAATGACCGCAGATGACCTTTGACCTTGGTATGTGACCTTTGACCTCAACAACATATGAAGGAACCTGTATTGCACCTTTGACCCAAGTTAGGTTGTAATCGGACTTCCAGAAAAGACGACCAGAAAAACCAAAACTAACCAAACTGGAACATGACCTCATTTGACCTTTGACCTTGGTCCATGACCTTTGACATCATCCACATATGAAGGAACCCCTATTGCACCTTCACCCTGAGTCTGGTTTAAATTGGACTTAAACTTTTCGAAGGAGACGCGAAAAATGAAAACCTAACCAAACTGGAACACACACATACATACACATACATACGGACATACGCACCTTCGCAATATCCCCCTCTGCTTTTCAAGCCAGGGGGATAAAAATACTTATAATACCTCCCAAAAACAGTTTCATTCACAGTATGTATAGGTAACAATGTAAAATCTGCATGAAGCAGTATTTGAGAAACCGTAAATTTGATAAAAATTGGGCATAACATCATGGGTATCAGACAAGCTTTGAAGGGGAATTCCAAAACGAAAGTGATTATTGCGCTGGCTGCAATGACCCGGAAGTGACGTCAGAGTAGCAAATATGCGTCATGATCGTCATCGTGCACGTCTGTTTGGATTGCCCGAAAAGCGGAAATGCGCGACTTTTATAGTGCGATGACATCTGACACACGCAAGCTTAGGCGTTTTGTGGTACATGAACGCTCAGAGTAAATACCAATACACGTGATAATAAATAAATAGATAACCTCAAATATTCAGAATATAAAACCTCCACTAATGTAGCATTTTAGTGATGTAAAAGTATCGTTCTAGTTATTTGAAGCGTGACGAACAGGTTTTATAATGTGCGCGTGTACAGCGTGTGCTGCGTAATGGCACGTATTGCATGACGCCGCACACGCCTTTTTGTTTGTTTGTTTTTTGTAGGCGTATAGGGTGCAACACCAGTCTGCTCAACCATCAGAGAGCAGACTGGTGTTGCAGACATTTTGAGAAGAGTCAAACAATCAAAATGGAGATGGGCTGGACATGTTGCCAGAAGAAATGATAACAGATGGACAAAGAGATTGTTAGAATGGCAACCAAGAATGGGAAAAAGAAGGAGAGGCAGACAGAAAAGGAGGTGGAGAGATGACATAACATCATATATTGGCGTAACATGGGCGAGAGTAGCAGAAGATAGAACGTTGGTGTTATCTGAGGATGGCTCCATACCAAATCCAACAATGGTGATTTACAAAGCCTATATATATAGGGTGCCATATGGGAAAGCATAATCCGTCAAATTATGGTGAATCTTGTCTACTTATGGACTTGGTTTTATGTGAAGAAATAAGGCCTAACAAAATTAAAATCGCATGCTGGATCCGCCAATGTCTATATTTTAAATGGCCATGTTCATAAATGCAGTCAAAACTTATAAGACAAGTTAAGACCACTTTTAGAAAATAGGCCTGTCAGAATATTTTTGAAATAGGCCTACATGGATTTTCACATATTCTTGCACGTAATTTTCATTTTAAAGTTTAAAAATTTAATATTAGCTATTAGCAACCCTCACACATTCATATTGGGCTCAAAACAATAAGTAAATGGTCCATTTACAATATTTCTGGTAAAATTCCCATGTATTTTGCCAAGCTGCAATTCTTGCACCAGCATGTTATAAGAAAAACGGGGTAACACTCTTCTCCAACGGTACCTTCTACTACTACTGTAAAGAGGAGAAGACTTAACTTCGAAGAAATACAGCTCAGATAAATATCTTTGTTGTATTTCTAGACACAGTACATCGACTATAACCAAAAGCATGAACTTCTTTAATTTACATCGCTGTTCCTGGCATCAGTATCAATCGGAGTGGTTTTTTGTTTGGTTTTATAATCTGGTCATGTTTCGTTTTGGGGTGTGCGCTTTGCTATTCTGTCGGACTTCCACTCCTTTTCGTGGTCAAAGCCACTCTACCTCTTACGATGCGTTTGTGAAACATGAGAAGGCCCTGTCCGATTTGGGTTAAATTTATAATCCTTGAAATTAACACTTTTCCCGATGTTCACTTTTAAAAATCTGTGTTGAGAGGTGATCAGGATAACTGTTGATGTACAAAATTGTAAGAAATAAGAAATGTCTACTCAGTCCTGGTCCATGGACCTTTAACACTTAAAGGGGGGTTCCTATGGACCCCCAAAATTTGTTTTTGCGGTTGGCCGTTTTTTTTAACTACTAAACCAAAGTTTTAAAAATCCTTTTATCATCCCCGTCACGGGGGTGGCCGATTCCCTCACATTTGCAAGCAACGCCTGACTACTCCTTGCCTTCATTTCACACCCACCCGATTCAATGCATCCTCCATCCTCAACCCAACCCTCTACTCATCTCCTCCACTTGTTTTCTTTCCATGTCTTCTTTGGGACGCCCCCCTCCTCAACCGCCCCCGCCTCGAACTCAAAGCCCTTTCTAACACATGCCATCTCATCTTCCTCAACACAGCCCCATACCACCGTACACTATTCGCCTTCCGCCAAACCGGTCACCGCGTCCTCCAAACCCAACATCCCTCTGCATCGAAGTCCTCAGTCTTCATACCTGTCCATCACTGCACAGCTTCACACACACAATCGCTCTCTCATTGCTTTGCTCTCTCGTCTGTCCTCCTCAAAATCCCCATCTCATTTTCACTCAGACCACGACACCACGTCTTACCCATACAGCATACTGATCTCAACAACTGTTATATATACACCATTCCTTTCATCATCTTCAAAGTTATCCTTTCCTTTGCAACACTCCCCACTTCCCTAAACTTCACCCACCCATACCTCAACTCTCGCTGTCCAAGCCACCTCACTCGCCACCACCCCCCCCCCACTAACCTTATCCCCTAGATACGTGAAATCCCCTCTGGCTGACTCCACCCATCACACAACTTTTCTTCCTGCTCCACCATCCCTCCAGCCCCCTTCGCACATCTACACCCAAAATCTCTCGCCAAACCCTGGGCCACACCTCTCCATCCTGTGCATCGCCCATGATACATACACTTCCCACACCTCTCACACCACACTGATTGCTTTCACCTCTCTTCCCACACACCCCCACATGGTCCACCTCGACGCTCGCCACCACCTCCCTCTTCACCCCCGCTCACCAGCACTTTCGTCTCTCCAAGGTCCCCCCCCAGACCCCCCACTCCTCAAAAAGCCTTAACCCCACCCCTCCAAAACCAAAACCCCTCCCTCTCAGTCTTCCATTGGTCCTCACTCATTAAACCAAAGTCATAAAATCCGCATACACACCCCACCCAGCAAACCCCCCCCCCCCCTTGCACTTCCCGCACCACACCAACCACATGCAAAAATCAATGGGCGAAAAGTACAAAACCTGATGCACACCCACCTTCACCCCTCAACTCCTCGGACAAATCAGACCCCACTCCGACTCTCCGTTTGACTCCTTCATACAAACCTCCTCACTGCTCTAACCACTACTTTTCGGGGAAATCTCTCTCTTTCCTCATCGCCCACTCCTCCATCACTTTTCCTAGGTACCCTATAAATGCCTCCTCCAAGTCTACAAAACACATATACAACACTTCTCTCCCTTTACTCGATATTCCCCTGCAACCTCCTTAAAATACACACTGCATCTATCATTCCCTTTCCTGGCATAAACGCCCAAATTGCAATCTCACTCATCCACTTCCACTATCTTCCTATCCTATTCTTCAGAACCCTCTCCACAATTTTCGCTGCATGCTCTAACAACTTCACACCCCTCTATGCACAACTCATTGCATCCCCTTTGCCCTTAAAAAAGTGGAAGTACCACACTCACTGCCCTCCACTGCATCCCTTCCCCTTCTAAACACTCTCTGTCACACTTCCATCATCACACCAAGAATTGAGAAGGAGGTGGTTCTACTGCTACTCTTACTTCAAAGATAATATGTTCAACCGCCTATGCATCTCAATCGGCTTAAATCTAATCGATTGGACAAAGACTTACACTACTTGCTTGATAACATTACCTACACCTGTCATTACCCAGAACATTCCAATTACCAAGTTGTCAATTGGTATTTGCACAGGGTCTTCACGATGGTTTGTGAGCAGTACAAACACGCAAAACAATACTCGCCTGCATCATTATAAACAAAGTGGCGTAACCAGAGTGGGGGGCACAGCGCCCCCCCTGGGGAATCTTGCACCCCCTGAAATAGTGGATTTCATAGGCCATATACTATCTAACAAATTTTAATTCTTGTGTTGCCCCCCCCCTGAAAATCTATGTGCCCCCCCCCGGTAAAAAAAAGCTGGTTATGCCACTGTTATAAACAATTTGACCCCACATTTTCAAAGTATTTGGGGCACTTTGGACACTTTCTGAACACAAAAAAGTATGGTTGCGATGCATTGAAAATGCATTATCTAATTCATTCATCATATCATATTTCACAGAAATAAAACCTGATATTTGTGATGTATCAAGCAAATGACCGGAAGTCGCAATATTGATTTTGAGATATCGCCAACCAGGAAAAATGTCTTTGTTTTGTTTCTATTGTTTTGGCCACTCTTCAACTGATCATATCTTTGGAAGTAATCGGTCAATTTCAATGGGGATTTCAGCAAAATGGAGCTGTTGAAAATGGTGCTACAGATCATGAAAAGTAAACTGCATCTGATCTGACCGACTTCAGACTCATTTTGGCTTGATCTCATCACATTGTAATTAGACTAAAATAATAACATATTTTATTGACCCCAAAAACCAACCTTGAAATCACGTTAGCTTATACCGGAAAAGGTCCGATTTTGGCTGTTTCTTCTTGTTTTAAAAAGCCACTGATTTCCTCAATTATTTTGCAACAATTAAATAAAACAATCAGTCAAACAAACGTGGAGTTCATTGCCAGCAGTGATCTTTTAGCTGGAAAATTAATAAGCTTTGTAGTGGGAGTGTGTCAATTACTTCCTGTTTTGAAACCTCCCGAACGGCCGCAAGCTGGGGTTGAACACTTACTTCAAAGGTCCCAATCGAGCGGCCCTTGCAGTTTTCCAAACAATTAACTGATGATAGAGAATCCTGGTCGATTGCAAATCTTGCCATCTCCTTCTTTCTCATCAATCCCTATCTCTCCACGTCCAATAATCGTCGCAACACTCCCTCTGCGGGTCCAACCAACCGCCTTTCTTTTTTCATTTCCTTCATTCCTTCCCACTTCTTCCCGCTGACCCTCTTAACTGCCCTTCCCCCACATCAGCCTCTACCTTCTCTTCTGAGTCCCCGCATCATGATTCGCTCCACTCCATATGCTCTTTTCCAGACCTGCCTCTACTTGTCTCACTGAAGTCCAACTTTCCATCACTTCCTCTCATACATCTCCCCCTTCAACTTCTCGTCCATCCATTTTCATTGCCTTCCCTATCTTATACACCTTGTTTTGATTCCTTCTCTCTCAACTCCCTCAGCCCCTTCTCTGCCTTCCTCCTTCATAGCCTTTGCACACTTTCCTTTGCTCTCTTCTTTAGCCTCTTATGCCACCTTATTCTCTCTTCGTACCATTTTTTCTCTCATATCCTTAAATGCATCCTCTTTCTCGCTATCATCTAAAAAAACTCTCTCGCTATCGCCTCCCTCACCGTCATCAATTCCACCACCTGTATCTCTCCTGTCTCGCCTACCTTTTGTTTTCCCACCACTTCATCACATGCTGTAAAACCCTTCTTTGAAGCACCCCCACCTCTGACACATCCTTCCCCACAAGCTCCCCACCTCTCATCTCAAAATTCCTTTCGTGTCTCTCTCTTCAGCTTCCATACTTTCCTCCTCTCATGCACAACCTTCCTCACCACCTGTTCATTCCCTTCCTCTTATCCAACATCTGCAACCCCAACCGGTGTTGCAACTCTCTGGAATGTACCTTAACATTTCAAAATTTCCTCTTCCTCTTGCCTACTAACTCAAAATCAATCTCTGTCTTATTACCTCCTGAGCTATAATGTCACTTTTTTCCTTTGTCCCTCTTTCTTGAACCATGAATTTTTTTTTGTATTGTCTGACTTTTAAATGCACTTCTTTTCATACCAGAAAATGAAATCGGCCAAGCTGTTTAATGATTAATTAGTGGGGGTCCCATGGAACCCCCCCCCCCCTAGGCCCCCTAACGGAATTCATCTGAAATATTGTTAATAATGACAAGACCCACAGCTATTTTTTTTTTTTGCTGATATAATGTTCACACATACATGTAAGTAAACAAAATTATTAAGTAAATTAAAAATAATTAACCTTTAATGTGCTGAAAACAAACGATTTCGTCGTGGACATTTGCTAAACCGTTACTGTAGCAACTTATGGGAAAATGATGTGCATTTTTGCAACAAAACACGCCCGTTAAAATACAGGATCCCTAAATCTGCGGTTTTGTGTTAAATATATGTCAATTTTGGGGTCGTCTAGAAAAAGCAGCATATCACATCAAAATAATTTTCAAAAAGTATGATGTAAGTGCAGGTTCATTTGAATTTCCGTCTTTTGTCCATTTATCCGCATGTCTTGAAAACAATGTTTTGCTCCTAATTTGCAGAGCCTTTTGCAGGCCCGAATAACAATTTAATTTTTATGCTGATTTGGGTTGTCTTATGACCCTTCACATGTGGTATAAATTTTCGTGCAAAAATTCCTTCGGGAAAGTGTTTACTTAGTGTTGGGGTATCCCATGGACCCCCCCCCCCCCCGGGATAAACCGACGGTATGAAAACCCCATTGTCACTTAAGAGTGTTTGTAAAAACACTTAACAGGCAGGAAGACACCCAGGGATCACTTTGTCCCCTGGTTGTCTGTTGTTGTCTGTTGTATGATAAAAGGGTTAACCATTTGCACTGTAATATCCACATACTTTAATGGATTTAACCAAACTTGGTCACAAGTCAACATATCATCCCCATACTTTTTGTGATAAGGTCAAAGGTCACATACCACAAGGTCAAAGTCATGTGAGGTCAGTTGTAAGATAGGCTTAAATGGTCAAATTAACCGCATTTGAAAGTTTAAGTTCAATTGGAACCAAACTTGAGTCATAGGTGCAACAAATGGGATCACTTCTGTGTTTTGCTGAGGTCAAATTTCACATATATAATTCCAAAGTCATGTGAAGGTCCAGTTTGTAAAAGCTGAAAAAGTAAAATTGACCTCCTTTGACAAGTTGAATTCAATTGGAACCAAACTTTTTTATGGATTTACATGCAACCCCTCCTTTGTTTATGAGGTCAATGGGCACATACCAAGGTCAAATTCATGTGAGAACAATGTTTCATTCACAACACGACGGCAGGCATGCAAGCATTCCGAGGATGGATGTTTTTGTTTTGTTTACAAATAGCTCCTGAAAATAGGTACTGCCGTTGCGATTTGTGAATGGGGCCAAGGTCACATAGGTCACCAACATGTCACCCAACCCACCCCGCCTCCTCCTCCGTTCCATCCACCAATTACAGTTATCGTAGCCCTACATAACTCACATGCATGCGTAGTGAGGGTTACATTTTGACTGGCCAACGGCCACAATAGGCTTATTATTTGTATTATGATTTATATTTACATAAATAGCATTTGTCACTCTGCTTCTTATGCTTGGGGTATCAAGATGGTCCATAAGGAATTGCTTCATCTAAAATCCTAAATCCGAAATCTTAGTTAGCCATTCCATACTTGTCGTTTGACCCATGCAAATAGCCTTCTCTATGGCATACCGGACTCACAAATAGTTAAACTTCATCGAATTCAAAACTCTACACTGGAAGCTGACTCTGCCCGCCAGACTTGTTATCTAACTCGCTCTTGTGAACATATTACACCAGTTCTAAAAGAATGCATTGGCTGCCAGTGGTATTTCGCATTAAGTACAAGCTATTTAGTTTTAACTTACAAATGTATCCATTGATTGGCAACAATTAATCTTCAGGAACTCATTCAGAAATACAACCACGCGTAATTTCGGTCATTCTCATCTTCACCAATGAACCTGTAATCTAACTTGTGTGTCAACTCTTTCTTATTGTCATCGCTCATTCTCCAACGCTCCATTCCGAACTCTGGACAAACTTCCTTTCCTTCCACATTAAAATTTGGTCAGACTGTTTTGGGTCATTTAAGTCAAGTCTAAAGACACATCTGTTCAAACTTTGCTTTGAATGATTACTTTACATGTTTCAGGTTATTTTTGTATTTTGTAATTTTAAGTATTTCTTGGAAATAGTCTGTTTATTTTTGTATAGCAGCGTTTGAGACTTTCGGTGAAGGTGCTTTTATAAGCACTGTTTTATTTAATTATTATTATTAAGGTCCCAAAGTTCACCAACATTTCACCCCCCTATACCCACCCTCCTTTCCATTCCACCAGTTACATCAGCGTAGCCTTATGGAACTCATACGGCAATGTCATATATTCAGGGTTAACATTTTTTGACCACAACACACACCACAGGCACACAGATACACAGACTAATACGGTACACCCATAGTAATCACTATGTGCCTTCTGCAATTCCTGCAGACACCTACACAAAAAGTATTCTTTAGCCCTTCAAAAATGGCAATCGCAAACTCAATAGACCTTTTTCAAACAAGTTTGCCATAACACGATGACCCCGACAATCATCCTAATGGTGTCATCACACACAACTGTTGGTAATGCACGTCACTGGTAAAACTCTTATGATATACGCAAGTGTATAAGTATGCTTGCGTACATTTTATTTGCTCTGACGTTTTCCAATGTGCTTTGGCGAGCATGTTTTAGAAGGGCCTTTTGAGTTTGGAGGTGGGAGTTTCGAGGAGGAGGGGACTTCTAAAGAAGAACCTGGAAGAAGCACGTGGATGATAGTAAAGGGTTGGGTTGAGGTGGAGGATGCATTGAATCGGGTGAAGTGGAGGAAGGATTAACAGGCGGTTGCCGCCTGCAGTGTGAGGTGAATCCGCCACCCCCGTTTGCAAGGGACAAAACCGATTTAAAACGTTGGATTTAACTTTACTGCTCGTGCTACAACACATTTTGAACAAGGTCTGTTGATCATCCTCTATATGGAAATCAAAAACATAGAATGAAATTACAACACAACATGCTGCTGAATAAGCCAGAAAGATTTCTGGGTAGTTGTAGCAAATACTGACCCATTTAAATACAAATGACTATTTATATCATACTTATCCTTTTATCACCCTCATTGTTCCCATATACGAGACATGACAATACCCGAAAGCAAGGAGCTGTTCGTTAGAAGACACCCATCGTATAGAAGATGAGGAAGAGTAGGAAGAAATCGAGCGAATTGGAAGAAGAGATTAAGAAGAGTTAGCGGAGCTTACTCCTGATATGGCCGATGACAATGATGGCTACCATATAGCTGGTACCGACACACACCTTGTCATATGAATGAGAGTACTTAAAGGTCTTCAAGTTACTCATTACAATACAATGATTTTCAAACATTTAACACGGCCTCAATGGTTACATGATAGGTAGCGGTTTGTTTTTGTGTCATCTGTGGTGTGGTTTTTTTTCTATTTTGGTATTTGGTATCTTATTCGCATCTGATTTGATAGATAACTCAGAGCCTAGAATGAGTTGTTGTTGAAACATCTTCAGGGAGTCCTGGCGATTAGTAATTTGGAACTTTCTTATTCCCAGATTTGTTAAAATATTTTAGAACCAAAAGCTCTATTTTTTATTACATTGATCCCAGGGCGCTTTTCCCCAAGATGGCTAATTAGAAATTTAAAAAAACTAAAAAATATTGGAAAAAAAAATGATTGAAAGAACATCATTATGTGGAATTTTTTCGAGATTTTTTTACTCTAACTGATTTGTAAAGAAAGCTTTTTACCTCGGAAACAATACTGTTTTGTTTACCAATTTAATAGATAATCTCTTCGCCAAATTTGTGTAGTTTGTAGAGAGTAGGGCACAATTTGGGTATATGCTTAACTTGTTTGGAACATGATGGTTTGTCAAAATTACAAAAAATCTTTCTTCTATGGCACACTAATATTAACTAATGTTACACACCCCAAATTCCACAAAGGCATCAGCAGTCCACTTTTTGCTGATGTCTGTTTTTAAAGGTGCATGTGTTCGATTTTTTGTCTATTTGTTGTTGTCTTTCTCTTGATTGAAAGCCTGACAACTTGTACCCACTGACCATCAAGTAGCCTATCGTGGGAAAACAGAACTAGCGTTTTGCTGCTAAATGCGATAATGCATAGTGGAACGCCCTATTCACTACTGATGCTAAAAGTTGACAATGTTCGTTTTTTTTACTAATTGTTAACAATATTGCTTTTACTATACAGAAAGTTGTTAGAGTAGGTATTGGTACAATGAATTCACATTGATGGTTATAATATTCATAGACTAAGATAGAGAGCATATGCAACAGTGTGGGATTTTTGGTATTATATTAAAGATGGTATTGTTTTCAAAGAAAGAGAAGTCTGACTTACAATGTACAGCGTTGAATCACTTTGGATAGAGCTAAATTTGCCCTTCACAAAGCTAGCCTACTTGGCAACAGTTTTCGTCCACCTATTCTAAAGCAGAGAACATTGATAATTTAGACTTTTACTGTTCATCCAAAACAGGACATCTTTATATTCCGGGTCCACAGCCACCGCAACAGGGAAATGGTGTTCACTGTCTGTTTGATAGTGTTTCTTTACTTATTTTTTTTCCGCTGAATCACGATGGTCCGGCGAGATTTTTTCAAAAGTGTGCCCAAAGTGGTTCCCCGGGGACCCCGAGGGTGGGGGTGGGGACAAGTTAACCTTTGGGGTAGACAGTGAAAACAATTTGGTGTTTTTGGTATCCCATCTTAGGTTTTCGGCATGACAAATTGATTAAAATAGCTTTCAAAATCCCCAATAGCTGCTGCCTTTTGCCAAAAAAGTTTTCAAAATGGCCCCCTGCCCAAAAAGTGAGTTTTGGAGTATTGGTTGCATATTGTACCAATTTGAGCAATTTTTGGTTCTTTTTATAAAGTTGTTTTACATCATGAGGTGGGTAAGGCAACTTCCAAAATCCAAAATGTTTGCCATATATCAAAATATTCAATTCCGAAAATAGCTGCTGTAATGTCAAAAATGTAATTTCTGCTTCAATCATTTGGTATAAGTGACACATTTTATACAACACATCCAAATATGGCTGCCATTTGTTTACATTTTTTCAATTGCGTCTTTTTTTAACTTATCAATTAAATTGAATTCAGAGATGTTTTTTTTTTTTCGAGCGAGCGCGGCCATATTTTGTCTGATTTAGAAATATTAACGATGGGGATTAGTTTGGATGAATTTTGTTGGTGTTTTTTCTGTTACTAGCGACACTTAGACTATATTTGCCCACCTCCATGCTACCCTATACGCGATATACCCTTTCCGTATTGTAACACACTGAGGAACTATATCTGGTTTTCAATATTATTGTCATGGCCATGCCATTGTCCAAATCCAAATAGCTATCCTTTTTCCAAAATTCAAAATGGCTGCCCAAAAGGTAGTTTTGGAGTGTTAGGTGCATATTTACCAATTTAGCAATTTTTTGGTCTTTGTGTAATTCTTTTACAATCTGAGGTGGGTAAGGAGTCAACCTTCCACAATCCAAAATGTTTCCAAGATCAAATATTTTCAATTCCAAAATAGCTGCTGTATGTCCACAATGTATTTCTTCATCATTTGGTATATATTGACAACCGTTTACACATTCAATATGCTGCTATTTGTTACATTTTTCAATTTAAATTGCGTCTTTTTATACCCCTAATCAATTAATTGAAATTCATAGTGTTTTTTTTTGAGCGGCGCGTCATATTTTTGTCTGGATTTAGAAATATTAACAATGGGAGTCATTGGGTTAATTTGATGGTAAATTTCTGTTAATTCCAGACACTTGCCTATTGCACTTCCATGCTAAAAACCTATAACGCGATATACCCTTTCCGTATTGTAAACTGAGGATCTATATCCTGGTTTGGTCAATATTATTGTCATGCGCACATTGTCCAAAGTCCAAAATAGCTAACCTTTTTCCAAAAGTCAAAATGGCTGCCCAAATGTGAGTTTTAAGATAATTAGGTGTAATGACATATTTGGGCAATTTATGTTTTTTTTGATCGAGCGGTCTGATTTTGTTCTGATTTAGCAAATTTAACGATTGGAGTCAGTTTGGGTTTAAATTTGTGTTTTCTGTTCATAAGCGACACTTAGATTATATGCACTCCATGCTACCCTATACGCGATATAACCTTTCCGTATTGTACACTAGATCGATATCTGTTGTCAATAATTGTCATGCGCACATTGTCCAAAGTCCCAATAGCTATAAACCTATACCCTTTTTCCAAAATTCAAAATGGCTGCCCAAATAGTGAGTTTTAGATCATTATTGTATGACATATTGGGGCAATTTATGGTTTCTATTTATAGTTTGTTTGAAATCCGCGAGATGGTTTAGGGGCCAATCCAATTTTTTCTTCAAGATTTCGTGTGTATTGCAATTTCTGTACTTTGGTGTCCTCTATTAGGTTATTGGTCGTCATACTTTGATGAATTTTAAAACGAGATCATCAATGATTAAATGGGACGGATAAGAATGATATTTGCATTACGGAAACATGAAAATATTAAGTTAGGATTTTGCAAAAGAAATATTGTTATATTTTCACCAACTGGGGTGAAAGAACATGGTGCAATTTAAGGTCAAATCTGTGCACACTCCCCTTTGCCATGTCCAGTTCCTTTTGAGCAAGTTTAATGAGTCATAAACCACCTCTAGTTGCAGAACATCTTTATTATACTTAGATTTAACAAAATGGGGAAACCTCTGTATAAGGTCCATAAAAGTGCACCCCTTGAGTATTGGGCCAGTGATTTTTAATGTTGATGGTTACGGCATTTGCGCAGAAGGTTGCTTTCGACAAAAATGGAGTCAAACGTCCACATAGGGGTCGTAGAGGTCAAATGTGTTTAAATGTAACCAGATTTTGAGTCCTGACCATTGGTTTTTTAAGGTTGCCCGCAGCATTTTATTGGTCGAAACAAGTGTTTTTGTAGATTTTTGACAAAATTGTGATCAAGAGCCACCTGAGGTCCATTAGTGATCAATCTGTTCCAACCCCATTTTCCGTCATTCTATCCATCTAAGTTCTGACCATCGATTGAATTTTCGTATTTCATAGCATTGGTATTTTGCAAAAGACAGTGTTTTGATTTTTGACAAAATGGGAGTCAAAGACATGTAGGCCATAGTAATGTTCAGAATCGTCATATAACCCGGTGAGTGTTGGCCCAGGGGTTCCTTTTTTGAAGGATTTTTTGGGTTATTCAATTTTTATTGAAAAAATAGTGTTTACCTTATATATATATATATCTTATATACTATAGTATATATAATATATATAATATATTAAAGATTTCAAAGTGTCTAAGACCACTCTGTGACCGGCAACCTTTACTCATAGTGTTCCGAATCCCCTCACTTCTCTTATCGGGGGTATCCGATTCCTCAGACGATGGTATTGCATGGTCGTGTCTTCATTTTTTTTTTTAAACCACAAGATATGTAATAAATATACATTCTATGGGGTCACACCAGCAATATGCAGGCCATCACAGATCTGTACCAATGAATAAGATCAGAAAGTGCTCAACCACTACTAGTAGTGGGGGCGTATAATAAACAGTATTAATTACAGGTGACTATCTTTGGAATTAAAGGGCTCAACAAAATCCCATTACCGGAGAGCGAAATGAAAACAAATTTCCAATTATAGACCTCGGAAAGGCCAACGTTACTCAGAGTTTTTCACGAAAACCCTCACTTACGATCATGTGTATCCGATCTAGACGGATGGTATTGCATGGTCGTGTTCTTAACCACAAGATATGTATAATAAATAATAACATTCTACATCTTGGTTGTCACAACCAGCATAGCCTGCCAGACAGATCTGTACAAATCCGTGTACACCAACGAGTATTTGCCAGGGTGGTTTTGAGCAAGGTAATGGTGGTCTCACACTGTTTTTGCAAAAGCGAATAAGAGTTCTAACAAAATGAGTCAAAAGTCACATAGTGGGTAAGTATAGGTCAATATTTATTCACTATTGAGTCCCTGGACCAGTGGATATTTTAAGCTTAAGGTTGCGTTCTTTTTTTGAGCAATTTGGTGACAAACGTCTATATTTATTTCTTCTTATATTTTTGGTCAAAATGGGGTTAAACGTCACACCCGCCATCATGGGAGTCAATCGTGCTACTTATACCCTCTAATCTTAAATCCCATTTTCTTTCGCCACTTTTCAAAAATCGCGGAGAAGAGACCCCTGCCTTATATGTAGTGGGAAGGGAAATTGCTCCAGATCTACACTACAAATAACGCTACTACCCCACCGTCCTGTTTTTTGCGGTGATGGCCAGGATGGTAGTCATTTTTCCGGCTAAGGGATCAGCCTTATGTCCCTGGGTTTCCCTAAATCCCGGGGGCCACTTCTCAATGACAAGGGAACCCAAGGGGGTATCATCCGTTTCCAAGCAATCACAAAAGCACCCTAAATACGTATTTTCGAAAATTGAATTTCACCCCCGAAATCACGTTATCAGCACGCAATTAGCTACCCTAAACAAGTACTGATGGAATTTGCGCCCGGCTAAACAAGTAATCAGTAAGCCGTCAATTTTGCATACCCAAACATAAGTTGTCATTTTTCTCCTCTCTTACCATACCCAACCCAAGTATTTGATGCTAATTATTACCCCTTTATATACGTACAAACCCCAAAACCATATTCTTTTGGACACCAGACAGGCTTGTCTGAGCTTGGTGTTTCAGAAAATATCTGGGGAAAGTTAATTTTTTAGCCATGATTGTATCCGAGGAAAGATTTAAAAGGGGAATGCAAATTTTGAAGCCAGGGGCTATCCAACAATTCTCAGGACGACGGGGCGGCACGACTAGCTCGAAAAAAAAAATCAAAGATATGGCTGAAGAGCGGCCATTGCGCTACTTGCAATCTTCACTTTCCAACGCACATTTTCACATCGAATTTGATGAAATATAAATTTTTACAGTTGTAAAGTTTAATTCCCTATAACAAAATATAGGTATTATAAATGGCTTAATAAAAAGTAAAACAGACTTGATGGTTAAAGTGTCACAGATAATCAATATGTAAGTGGCGCGGACGGGGGTACCCGCTCTCCTCCCTCTCGCGCGAAGCGCGAACCATGCCAAGCAATGTTTGCTTTCCCGAAATCATTTTCTCATGCAAATTTGATAAAAACAATTTGAATATGTGTAAGTGGTAACTTTAAAATGCATTAGGCAGTGATCGACGGTATAACCAGTAAAATATATGTCATGCATGTATAGGCCTAAGGTTTATTTGAACTGATCATAAAATTAAAGGTTTCATGGAGAGTTCGTAGCGGGGCACTGGGCGGGGTCGCAGAAACCTTGAGATTTGTTTTCAAGACATTTCCTAATGGGTCTATAAGGATCCTGGAATTGCATTTTAGAGAACACGTATTTTCGGCACTTATTTCGCATTTGCAGCGCGCGATAAATCGGCTTTTCCCCCCTAAAATTTCCAAAATTCCGCCGCAATTATTCACCAATTATCTACCTCCAAAGTTATTTTAAAAAGTTATCAACCTAGAAATTGACTGACATTTGATCAATTAAATTGAGTTTTACTTGCTAAAACGTTGTCCGTTTCAATGGTAAGTGATAATCATGTGCATGGTTTCTAAATGTTTGGAATTTAGGATGTGAAAGCACAGGTTTGAAGACACGTCAGATTCCGGAACACTTTTCAAAATTGTTTGTGCTGAATGAATATGGACCCTAAATGTGCAAGTACCATTTAGAAATTATAACCCTTTTTCTTGATTTGGGGTGATTTTTAGAACCCTTTCACGTTACGTACGTGCCTGATCCTGAAAAAAAATACCCTTTTTAATTTACGTGGATTCTGGACCACGGATATTCCCCCCTTGTCTATGAAGACTGATCCCCCCGGGCCCCTAAAGACTCGAACCTGACAAACAGGCACTGGTCCGCTCCGTTATTTTGAAAGTAAAAAAATGGCATTAGGGATTTAAAGGGGTAAGGGTCCTATAGGTGTTTTAAGTTAGGTTATTGCAGCATTTTATTTGCGAAAAGGGGTCAATACTGTAGGGTCATTAATATAAGTAAATCTGTGCGTGCACCATAATGAGTATTCCTCTCGGCTATTTGGAAACAGTTTTGGTGGCCTAACACTGTAATTTTGTGCAGAACTTTTTGTAGGTTTTAACAACATGGGTGTCAAATGTCATTTCGGGTGATTAGAGTTCAATGGTATTTGCCCAATGATAGTGTTAATGTAGCCAGTTGTTCCATTTAGCATGTTTGGTGGTCACGGTACTTATCTTAGCAGAAAGCGGGTTCGGAAACTTCCGGAAGAAACCTATTTCTTCCGGAAGAAATGGAAGAACTGGAAAAAAGGTGTTGCTTTCCAGTTTCTTCCGGAAGAAACTGAAAAACTGGAAGAAATTGGAAAGAAACTGGAAGAAATAAAAGAAATGTCATTATTTTTATTTTTTTTATTTTTTTTATTCATCTGCTTTGCACTTCAAAATCACAACGGCTATTTAGGTATTTAAATTTACAATCTCAGACCTGGGTTTTTTTTTTCAAAATTAATTTGACAGTTTTATAGCATGTTAAGTACAACCTTGCAATTATTATAGTAACATTTTTTTCACATTTGTTTTTTGATTTGCTATCAAATTATACGATGATATTGTAAACTTTATTTTCTCGAGGCCTTTCCTATGGCACATTTATACTACACAGTTGTAATGTAGATTCAAGAATGAAAAAGCTGTTAAATCTGTATGGCCAATTTTGTAATTTTAATATACAAATCATAAAAGTAAGCAACATTAAGTGTTCCCTTTTTGTTGTAATGCTTAGTGGGAAACCTTGGTTTAGGGAGACTATAAACTATTTTTGAAGATTTCAAGTCTTTCAAGGATACTCTGCTTTGGCCTTGCGGGTGTGAAAAGTGAGAATCAGTTATTTCCAGTAATTGTTTTATATTTAGGCCTTTTGAATAAATGTGAGTTTAATTATGCAAGTGCCTGGGGTAGGTTATGGGGGTCCCCGGAATGGTTTATTTTGAATTATTTCCCACTATATTTCATCACTGTATAATTTTAGTGTATTTAGAGTTCTCTTTTTAATATTTAAAATAGAAAAATTTTTAATGACTTTTTTTAGTTTCTTCTTCTTCTTTTCTTCTCTTCTTCCGCTTTCAGTGGAAGAAACTGGAAGAAACCCGTTCCTTCCCAGTGGAAAAACCGCGGAAAAAACCGCGTTTTTTCCGCCGGTGGAAGAAACTGGCGCACCCTGGCAGAAAGGGTAATATATTTGACCAAATGGGATCCCACGGTCCCATATTCATTAAGAGGCAAAAGGGCACTAGTCACAATAGGTCATTCGTTGCATACCCGTAAGAGTCCCGGACCAGTGGTCCGTTAATTTAATTTTTGTCATCAACATGTCTTTTGCAGACAATTTTATAGAATTTGAGAAAATGGGGTCAAAGGTCATATAGGGTCATTTAAGTTTAGAGGACACTGTATACACTCCCATATGAGAATAGGGTCGTGTTTTGTGTGTGTGGTGTGTGTTTGGCCTGCCTTATATTATAGACTATTGGTCCACTGTTGATGTCTTGTTTTGATGTCTGTTGTTGTTGATGTCTGTTTGTTGTGAAAAAGGTTAACATTGCCTGTTATATCCCAAACATTCATCGAATGGGATTTAAACCAAACTTAAACCATAGTACAACATGGCATCGCCCATTTCCTTACGTGTCAAAGGTCACATAAACAAATCAAAGGTCTGTAGGTCAAAAGTTATACTTAGAGAATAAAAAGATAATTTGTAATATTAAAATATTATATAAAAGAGTTAATAGTGCGACATTGGATCCCTCGTTTGTTGAGGAGGTTAAAGTTCACATGGCAGGCAAATGTCATGTGAGGGCCAGTTGCAAGATAGGCTAAAAATGTAGATGACCGTCAATTGAAAAGTTGAAGGAAGTTCAATTGGAACAAGACTGGGTCATAGGGGCAACATTGGAGTCCACATTGTTGATTTGGATCAAAGGCCACATGCCAATGTAAAGTCATATAAGGCCTATCATTTTACAAAACCACACGCAGGCCGACCCAGTGCGTCCGAGGACCAGTTCTTTCTTTTTGATTTGTTGGGAAGGGTACGGCAAATACAACTAAATAGGTCACTTCAAAACCAGGACTGTTTTTACATTTTCAGGTTCGAAGATCATCAACGGTGGACTGTTGTGGAAGTGTTTAGACTACCTCTTAGGGGAAGCTCAGCCCACGCCTCTGGAGAGGGGGTCTAGGGCAGTGTCCTTCATTTTGCAAACAACGAAAACAGCCAATTTGCGTGAAACCCAGATAATGGTTCCTCAGCGTAGAGATACCGAACGAAATCGAGGAAGGGTAGCATGAGTGCATAGAGTTTTTATCTAAAGTGGAGCTATTAATAGAAAAACGCAAAATTCACGCCAAACTGACTTCCCTCGCTATATTCAAAATCCATCCAACAAAAGATCAGCCCCCTGATTGAGACGCAGCTTGTGACATTTTCACCAGCCAAACGCACATTCAAAACGTCCGACTAGTAGGAAAAATTAAAGCATGGCACCTCGATCGCAAAACCTCTCCTCAATTGCACTATATGTTAAATAAAAACAACGCAATTTGGAAAATTTAAACCAATGACAGCCATTTTGAATGTGCACAACATAATAGATGACCTTGAGTTGCCCAAATAACATAATACATATCACCCACCCCCCAAAGAAATGCCAAAAATGTTAATATTAGACCAAATGTTGAAGAAATTACATTTTCGGGAAATTTGATTTTTGACATACAGCAGCTATTTCCAATTTTGAATATTTTGACATTTATGGCAGCCATTTTGGGGTTTTGGAAGTTGCCTAACCACTCATGATGCCAAACACTTGAAAAAGAACCAAAAAATGCTCAAATTGGTCAACAATATGCACCTTAATACTCCAAAAACTCACTTTTTGGGCAGCCATTTTGAATTTTGGGCATTAAGGCAGCTTATTTTGGATTTTGAAAGCTATTTTAATCAATTTGTCATGCCCAAACCCTATAGATGGATACCAAAAACACCAAAATTGGTCCATGTATACCAAAGTTAACTTTTCCCCCACCCCACCCCACGGGTCCCCGGGGGACCACTTTGGGCACCCACTTGTAAAAAATTGCACGGTACCATCGTGTTCAGCGGAAAAAATCAGTCGAGAAACACTATCAAACAGAAAGTGAACACCATTTCCCTTTGCGCGTGGTGTGGACCCGCTAATACACGGCGCCTCCGGATCAGCTTTCACAGTTGAATTAAATCCTGACACACTACAAGCCATACGATGACGTGTAGACACTTAATTCTTTGGGGGGGAAGACAGGCGGGAGATTGACACTGGAAAAGTATTTTGTAATTTTTTTTTTTCGAATGTTGCACTTTTTGGAACACTCTCGACTTTTTGAATGGTACAGTTTGAATTTTAATATTAATTATCTCCAAGCGAGGACAAAATGGAAATAGTATTGGATGTTCAAAGAACTGTAAAAGGTCTAAGAAGTTATGAAACCTTTAAATTACACAATTTTTGAAGAGTTTCATATGAATGGCTTTTATTTGAGTGCAATATTTCTGTTTTAATTTTAATAACACTTTAAAACCCCACTGTTTACCCGAGGACGTACTCAGAAAACTCCAGAGCTGGGAGTCTGAGTGTGACCACTAGTGGCTGAGTGGCTAGGTTAGACACGACAAACCTAGCTTTTTACACTTTTTGAGAAAACCAAGGCCAAGACTCCTCGCGCACACACTGGGTACACTTGGAGTTAGGAAAAGGTTATATTTATTGAGATATTGCTGTGCATTTTCAAAGTAGAACAATGTCACATGGTTGCTATGGTGTAATTTTTTAAATTTTGTAATAAACAAAATCCACACATTATGATCTTGTATCAAATTAAAGAAGGGGTTTGTCCACATACACCCAGTTAGCATTATGTGCAGATTAGACCCCATTCACATTTGGATCCTTTCAAAATACTAGATTTTGAGCATTGGAGATAATTTGATGACATAACCCTGTTGGCATTATTATTTTTTTATTTCAGAGTGCCGCTTTCTTGGTGGAACCCACCATCTCTTTGTGATCAGAGTGTTCAATACTGTTACAATGCGGAGTGTGGATTCCCTTTTCTGGACTGTTTTCTTGGTGTCCTCCAGGATTCGGAGGTACGAATTGTAAGCGTGTATTGGGAGAAATAGGTGGGGTGAATGAATGGAATCGGGCATTCATTTCAAGGTACGATCGTCATTGCTAACAAAACTGCCGAGGGCGCCTTCTTCTGTCGTCCAGATCCGTATGGGTGTTATTGTATAGCTGGGTACAAAGGCTTGGATTGCATGACAGGTGAGCAATTTGGAAATTTGATGATGGTGAGTGTATCTTGGAAATACTTCCGTTTTCCTATAAAATATACTTTTAGGAGTCCCCAAGGTTTTTAATGAGGATACAAAATGTTGTTTGCTTGCACGTAGCATCATCCACCGGCTTTACAGACAAAAATGGCACTAAATTTTGAAAAATCAATTGTTAATTATTCTTATCATGTAAGTAGTCCTATCTGGAGATGTACTACCAAGATGTTAGTGACGATATGGAATATCCATCAACACTAAAACATTTCAGTGTTTTTTTTTTCTAATACAAACAAAGTAACACAGATGTTAAAAAATCATGAGAACCAAATTTGGTGGCAATGTTTAATAATTTGATGTTGGCATTTCCACAATCTAGGCCAGTTGGGTCCGTTACTAGATCAGGCCCGATTTGTTTGTACAGGGGTGCGGGGTGCGACAGGTCCACCTTTTGCTTAATTTTATGATAAAAAAGGTCCAAAATTAGATAAAATATGACAAAGTCCACTTTGGTGATGATGTGTTCCAAAAGTCAAGAAAAGGCCATTTTAGGAGGAAGGTCTGTTGTTCCAAAGAAGGTCCATTTTTTGAAGACTCGCACCCCACACCTTCAACAATCCTGCACAGGGCCTCGAACCACTCATACAAGTTACTCCTAGCTTCGTATTGTTATGTTAAACAGAAATATCAGCAGTTGATATTTAAAATCTTTTAACATTTCAGATTGTGTCCAAGCGTACATTTGGCGCAGGTGTACCCAGGAGTGTCAGTGAAGGCGATGTCTACGGACACAGGGGAGTGTGTACCTGTAGATGTCAGCTGTATGTCTGGGGGAGAGGAGTTAATTGTTCAAGGATGTAAAAAGCTATGCCATTCATTATCAAGGCAAAGGATGTAAAGATGGGAAGCTTTAAGATGAGATAAGAAAAAGTAGAACTTAGCAAGGCCACCCTATCAAACGAAATATTACATTTAAGTTGATTCACTTACTGCTGCCACCCGTCGGGGGTTGACGTAAACCAGGGTACTTATTATGATGCCTCGCCTGGCGACTCAGCAAAAAGTAACAGTCTTTTGAAAATCGTGTTGTTTGGGAGATTTCGTTCTTAGTCAAAATATGAAGAGAAACAAAATTCTCATGTGACTGCATAACTTTAACTTAGGGTGTGGGGTATTTCGGGCCAGTACCAGAATTGGGTCTTGCCATGATGATAATTATTGGCACATTGACCTTTGTATGTACTGTTTCAAAATTTGAAGAACAAAATAACTTGGGTGTGGCTATTTTGTGACCCTGAGTGGCTCACTTTGGACCCTGTGACTTTAGCAGACTTTAAAGAATGAAGGCATGTCGACGTGCATATATCTGAAACGCTTATTTATTCCATAAATGGAGGTTTATAGAGTGAAATTTGGCTGTTTCACTATTTGAACTTGTCACAATTCTACCATTATTTGTATCACAATCATGTTGAAAGGACTATACACATAAAACCAGAACCTCTGAGAAGCCATAAACAACAAATGCGAAATTTATAGCTACACGAGTTACACTAGGTTCAATAAGAGAGAATAGATAATACTTATGCGAGCCGGTCAGTCGGTTTTGATCAATGTATCTCTAAATTATAAATGTTGTCTTGTCAGTTCCAGATCCTTGGTCCAGAAGGTTTACGGAAGTCTTTGTACCGACAGATGTCGCTGTGAAAAATGATATGCCCTGTAAGCAACAGAATGTGGTACTGTGAGACTGGGCTGCCAAACAGGGTAATTGGAGAGGAGTGTGTGGAAGGTAAGAAGTATAAAAGAGATTATGATTACATAGAGTGGATACCTTAGGGTTGAGTCATACAGTGTGTATATTGGAGTGAGTGTGTGGAAGGTAAAAGTATTACCCTCGTATTACCAAGCTTTTTTGTAACACGGTTTACCCAAGGGGTGGTGACCCCCTCGAGAATCGTTATAAAGTACCCGATGCTTATGATTTGATACCAATGGATAGCTTGGTCCTCCTCTTTCCAGTTGATAAAAGTACTAAAATACTAGTATGGCGTCACAATGACGTCTAAGTTCCGCGAGTCGGCAAACTTGGAATTTTCCACAGAAATAGGCCGAAAATCCAATTTTGCGCAAAAAAGTAGGAATATCGGATTTTCATTGCGGGTTTTCAGCTCTAATTGATGGCAACTGACTATAGACGGCCGGCCAAAGGACCAAAATAGATTATTGACGGCGTTGTTTGTTAGAAAGGTCCAACCTAGTGGATCGAAACCACCATGGGGTGTAAATAAACGTATGGGGTGTTGGACTTTCTACATTGTTTATTTTAGGGTAAAAGCTGGCCAAAAAAGTCAAAATGGCCAAAATATGTAAAATAAGTCGAATGCATTCCTTTCTTCCAATAATCTATCAGAACCATGTTCCATTTATTAACCTTTCAAAGGAGTCATATTTAAGTGGATACAATGGAAGCCATTCCATTTATAAATTCTGGGGTCAAAATGGCCAAAAAAGGTCAAATATTTTTGTTTTTAAACTATTTTCTTGTTTTGGCGTTTTTTTTAAAATGATTATCACCACATGTCCATTTACCTTCAAAGGGTCATATTTAAGTGAATATATGGAAGCCATGACAATTTATAAATTATGGGGTCACATGGCCAAAAAAGGTCAAAATTGTCCAAAATAGGTAAATCAGTCGAAAGGCATTCCTCGTTTCAACATAATCTATCACAAAATGTCCATTACCTTAAGGGAGTCATATTTAAGTCAATTAATGGAGCCATTCTAACTTTACAAATTTTGGGTCAAAATGCCAACAAGGTCTACATGGTCCAAAAAATGGTAATCAGTCGAAAATAAATCCTTTCACCTTAACATAATCGTCACGACCATTTCATTTACCTTCAAAGGAGTCATATTTAGTGGATAGAAAATGGAAACCATTTCAATTTTTTAATTTGGGGTCAAAAATGGCCAAAAAGTGTAAAAACTGTCCAAAAATAGGTAATTCGGTTTATAGATTTGGGTAAAATTGCAAAAATGGATACCTCAGTCCATTACCTTCGTTTCACAAATATTTTCAAGGAAACATTTGCCGTAACATCTCAAGGAAACGGCAATAGGTAGCTTTAGTGTTTGTAATTCTAGTTTTCATATTTTGGATCAAAATGACCAAAATCAGTCAACCCATTGTATAAATGGTTAAACACTACAATTCTAAAGTGTGTCATATAAGTGGACAGAAAGGCAGGTGGCCTTAATTTGCAGATTTTGGGTGAATGGTCATAATCCATTATAATGTACTCTTCACAGTAGGTCATATAAGCATTTTATCTTTTCATAGGTGAAAAGAGGTGCTAGCCAAAATTCAAAGTAGAATAAATTGCAAAAATATTCATCCAAAAACTGAGCAAAATCAATTAAATGGGGAAGATAACGAAACGTATCACCTGCTCCTACTATGACATTGTATACTTTTGCCAGGTGGGGAGATAACTAAGTAAACATGTAAATAGATTCTAGCCAGTAATAGATTTCGGAGTCGAATGGGACAAGAAAGGTTAAATTTCCCCAAGATTTATCAAAATCAACTAAAATTGGAAAACCAATGATGTACTTTTCCTTCTTTTTAATTATTACCCTGTGAATTTATATATCTTTCTATTAAAATATTAAATAGTTGTTAGGGCCAGAGTGTTGATTTTTCTAGATCTCGGATGTTAAGTTATATGGGCAAAATTACCTGCCATTTATAAACAGCTAAATGATTTTTATGATTGATGAAAAAACTATATCTTAATATTGTAACGCATATTTTAGGGCTATACATTTAGCCGAACTAATATTGAATTAAACAAAAAACAAAAATTGTTTCTTTGGGAATTATTAGTCCACATTCTGATGAAAAACCAATTACTACATACATGTTGAATCAGTTTTGTACCTTGAATTTTTGATTTTTTTTATTTTTTTTATTTTTTTTATTTTTTTTATTTTTTTTATATTTGAAAATTGTTAAGTAATCATTCAACGAGAATCTACTCAAGGCTACTCATAAGGCTTTTGTAGTTTAGTATTATGCGGTATACACAGTGATCTATCAAGGGTCTAAGCGTCTTTCAGAAGGGTCTTTTTGAATTTTGGACCTAAGTTCGATCCATATTAACACCTAAAAATTATTCCATTGCAAGCTTGTCCCGTTCGAGTAGATTCACAGGCCCTAGTGTAAGCATTAAATCAATGCAATATAGGCCTAACACACGAGAAACCTTTAATTATTTTGCTCAACCATGCGGAAGAAAGACATTGTGGACCATTTAAAACCATTATGATTAGCCTTAAAATTGGGACAGACTGTTTTCAACCAATTTCGGGTTATTGCTTTGCAAAATACATTTGACCTGTTGATTAACCTAACAAATTAAATAAACACTAACGCGATTAGCATATTATGATGCGTCTAAAGAAACAAATTGGAGATATTTCTCATTGTAAGTCTGCCTTGAAAGCCCAAATGAGTGCTTTAGTAATGTTATCATTAGTGTATTCATAGCACGATGAGAAACCGTAAAAAGAGGGATTGTTTAATTTCTTTATCCCATCCAAGGAAAGTGCATTAAAATGGCCACTCATTGTCAACTTTAATGTTACTCTGGTGCGCCGAATTATGACCTGATAACAATTTTGACAAATAGGGCAATAGAGCTAATTTACATATTGTGGGTAAAACTTCAAAGCTGGGGATTGGAATAGCCATACTCTAATGTATGATGCATTTTCCTAAGGCGATGTAAATTAATGGATAACAATATACCTTAAGGAAAAATTGCTGCATCACATTCATTTATCAATCATAGGTTTAATTGTTTCTGGACCATATCAACCAAAATACATGCGACCCCAATCTTGAGTTCATTTTAATCCTTAGCCTAATGTTACTACTAAATGGGTAAATTGGAATAGCCTGCACTGATCCACCTAATTATATTTCCCTGAAATATTATGTTCTTATTAAGTATATTAGGAAAGTAGGCCATTATGCCTGCTTAACCATATTGGACAATTTTTTACCACCTTTTTGGCATTTTGACTGCCAAATGTGTTCATTGTAATGGCATAGCACTTCTTACTCAAGGTGCAATGAGAGATTAAAAAATGTGAAAAAAAATAGGAAAGTACGATTTTTGCACTGATGTCGCATATTCCAGCAAAACTATCCCCATCTAAAGATTAGGCTGAGAATGTTCTTTGGTACAAAAATTGACGAAAGTTCTATTTCGTGTAGGAAGCAAATACGAAATCAGCCAGGTTTTAGATTGATATAGGCAAATTCAAAATCACCTTTTTTTTTTTTTCTCTCTTTCAAGGTAAGAATGTATATAGTGTTCTATCTAGATTAAATTACTATTATGACACAATATGGGTGCCCCAAAATCTCCTTTGGCCTTTAATCATGTCCTTGGAAAGTAAATGAATATGAATGATGTCCCCTTAACCCTCGTCCAAAAAACGGGGGGGGGCTTACCACTACAAGGATGATTCTCTGTCGCCACAAAAATGGCAAAACGAAATATGATCTAATAGCTGTATGTAATTGTAAGTTCATCTTTGCGGTCATTTTAGCGAAACAAAAAATTGTAGGTACACCTTCAGAGAGGTCAGGTGTCCAGTCAAAAGTCGGAAGGTGGTTGCCACTCATATACTCCTGGTAAATGCCAAAAATGGGACGGTTGTTGCGTATGCATGGTTGTGTTTGATTTCTAGCAAATATCTTAGGAATATTTGTGATTTTTTCTTATTAATAAGAGAAAATAACATGGATATGCTGACTTTGTGACATCCAAATAACATACCAATTTTGCTTGCATGAAGGGCAAAAAAGCCCGAAAAAACATTGATTTGCTTACAAAAACGTTATAAATAAGCTCTCAGTTTATGACGTCATAGGCACGTCATATGTTAAGACTGATAGTTTGTACTTATTGAAGAAAGGAAAATTTGTAGCTACCACAATGATACCAAACAAGCGTTGTCCCTTAATTACGAAAAAATTAGGAAGGCCCCTCCCCGGTCGTGAACCGTAGGAGACAACAACCTTGGTTGGACCTAAGAGTGTTTTGACTAATTTATTATTTTTGGACAGTTTGAAACCTTTGACCTACAAGGGTCAAGTGAAATGCTAGAACTTTATCCAAGTAATTTAGTTCCTTGGGAGGTAAAACTGTACTTGTTCCCATGAAGATTGTTGAGAAAGGAAGGCATTATGACCCATTTGTGGATTTGGGACAATTTTGCTGTTTTTCGGCCTATTGACCCCCGAATATGTAAATTGGAAGGCTATAGGCTCAATCCGGTCATTGTGTTCCCTTGGGATGTACACCCACAATGTTCTGATGGCAATTTTGATAAATGCGGCAATAAATTGAATTTAACCTATTTTTAGGACTATTTGACCTTTTTGGCCATTTTTACAAACCCCACAATTTAAAAATTAAGAATGGCCACACCCCATACGTCTAGTGTTTGCCATGAGATGCGAATCCACATGTTTGATTGTTTGTAACAAATTACGCGGGAATTACGCGGGCCTCACATCAAACTTTTTCTGAGCACTTTTTTCCTTAATGGCCGGTTCGTCTACTATTTTCATAAATATAAGTTTTAGAGCAATGCTATTCATAATTTTCGAAAATTACTCTAAAATATTCTTGGGTGGTAACACCCCCCCCCCCCCCCTCCCCTTGTTAAGACGAGGGTTACAGTGAATATGATACCTAGAGGGATGCCCCGGTTGAGTCATCCAGGGTATATTGGAGATGAGTGTGTGGAAGGTAAAGTGTTCAGGGAATATGATCCTAGAAGAGGGATACCTAGGTTGAGTCTACAGGGTATAGTGGATGAGTGTGGTGGAAGTAAGAAGTGTTAAAAGGGAATATGATACCTAGATGGATCCTAGTGTTTTAGGTCATCAGGTCCTTTGGAGATGAGTTGTGGAAGGTAGAGTGTTTAAATGGAATCTGATAACTAAGGTGCTCCCTAGGGTTGAGTCATACGGTATATTTGAGATGAGTGTGTGGAAGTAAGAAGTGTTAAAGGGATATGATACTAGAGGGATGCCTAGGGTTAGTCATACAGGTATTTTGTAGATGATGTGTGGAAGGTAAGCATGTTCAAAGGAATATGAAAAAAAAAAATTTTTTACCTAGAGGGATACCTAGGGTTGAGTCATCAACGGGTATATTGGAGATTAGTGTGTGTAAGGTCTAATGTTAAAAGGGAATGGATCCTAGATGGATACCCAGGTTGAGTCTACATGGTATATTTGAAATGAGTGTGTGGAAGGTAAAAGTGTTAAAGGGATATTATACCTGAGGGTACCTAGGTTAGTCATCCAGGGTATATTGAGAGATTGTGGAAGGTAATAAGTGTTAAAAGGGATATATACTAGAGTTGATCCCTAGGTTGGTCCTACAGGGTATATTTGAGTGAGTGTGTGAAGTTAAAAGTGTTAAAGGGATAGATACCTCGAGGGATACTAGGGTTGAGTCATACAGTTATTAGGCAATGAGTGTGTGTAGGTCCGAAGTGTTAAAAGGGAATATGATACTAGAGGGCTAACCTAGGGTTTAGTCATACAGGGTATTTGGGAGATGAGTTTGGAAGGTACGAAGTGTTACAGGAATATGATCCCTAGAGGATACTAGGTTAGTCTACTGGATATGAGTGTGTGGGAAGGTCAGAATTGTTAAAAGTATGATACCTAGAGGGATGCCGAGGGTTTAGTTCATACGGGGAATTCTTTGGAGATAGTGTGGTGGGAGGAAGAAGGTGTTAAAAGGGAATATGATACCTTTAAAAGGAAAAAAAGGGGATCCCCATGGTTGAAGTCCCATACAGGTTATATTGGAAATGAGTGTGTGGGTAGAATTGTTCAAATGGAATATGACCCCTAAGAGGATACCCAGGTGAGTCATCCAGGGTATTTGGAGATGAGTGTGTGGAAGGTAGAGTGTTAAAAGGGAATGATACCTAGAGGGATCCTAGGGTTGAGTCATACGGGTATTTTGGAGATATGAGTGTGTGGAAGGTTCAGAAGTGTAAAAGGGAAATATGATCCTAGAGGGATCCCCAGGGTTTGAGTCAACAGGTTATATTGGAGATTGAGTGTGTGGAAGTAAGTAGTGTTTAAAGGGATAGATACCTAGAGGATAACTGGATTGAGTCATACAGGGTCTTTTTGGAGATGATTGTGGGTGGGAAGGTCGAAGTGTTAAAAGGGAATATGAGACCTAGAGGGATACCTTGGCTTGAGTCAATACATGGTAAGTTTGGAGATGAGGGGTGGAAGGTAGAGTGTTAAAAGGTAATATGATCCCTGAGGGATGCCTAGGGTTGAGTCAACAGGGATTTTTGTAGGATGAGTGGTGGAAGGAGATGTTAAAAATGGAATATTATACTAGAGGGATACCTGGTTGAGTCATACAGGGTTATGTGGAATGAAATGTGTGGAAGGTAGAGTGTTAAAAGGATATGATACCCAGAGAGATACTCGGGTTGAGTCCTACAGGGTATATTGAAGAGTGTGGTGGAATGTAAGAAGTTAACATGGAAGTGATAACCTAGAGGGATACCTATATTTTTGTCATACGGGTATTGGAACTGAGTTGTGTGGAAGGTAACGAAGGTTGAAAGGGAATCTTTATACCTAAGTATACCTAGGGTTTGAGTCATACAGGGTATATTGGACTGAGTGTGGGAAGGTAAGTATGTGTTAAAGGGAATATCTACCTACCTAGAGGGATACCTAGGGTTGAGTCCTCCAGGGTATATTGGAAAAACTGAGTGGTGTGGGGAAGGTAAAAGTGTTAAAATGATTATGATACCTAGACGAGTATACTAGAGGTGAGTCCCATACCGGGTAATATTGGCGATGAGTGTGTGAGGTAAAAGTGTTAAAATGATTATGATATTTAGTTTTATTTATTTATTTATTTGGACATACACGTGTGAAACATCGGCACACTCTACCGACGGGGGCTTCCATACATGAAATACAAAACACCACAAAGTCCATGCAGCAAAATATCTACAATATCACAGTCAAACATCATTGAAACTAAACCATTGATTTCAAAATGGCATGTCTGCCAGACCAGGCACGTTTTAAAATGATTTCCAAAAGGTATCAACAATACACGCTTAGAATCGCCTGGTCTGTTGCTGTCTCCAAGCCCCCTAGTATAGGCATGTTTTTGTATTTAGTCCCCTGCAATAAATGAATCCAACACCCTCTAAAACCACTATCTGAAGTCTTCTCTCAAGTTCCGAATTCAATCAATCTGATTTGATGTACGCCCTTTGCAGGTAAAAAAGGAAATGCCGTAAATCTTCTTTACCATTACTGCAAACGTCGCATATCTCACTCATATCTGCATTCCCTAGAAAATCCTCCCATTTAGCGGAAGGTGTTGGACCGTGCTTATTTAAGGCGTACTCCGTAGAAGTCCGGTCTTATCAATTAGATACTTTTCTAACGCAAGGGACTTTTTGTACAAAAATAATCTGAAAGAGTGAGTTTGATGAACGCATTCTTGAGCCAAGTTGAGTTTGAACGTACTATTAACTTTGTTTAAAATTTTACCACGTGGACTTGACGGTTGTTTCATACGTGAAAAGGTGTTCCATACCACAATACCTAGAGGGATACCCAGGGTTGATTCATATCTAGTATAGTGGAGATGATGGTGGGGAAGGTAGAAGTGTAAAAGGGAATAATGAATACCTAAGGGATACCTAGGGTTGGAGTCATCAGGGTTATTTGGAGATGAGTTGTGTAAGGTAGGATGTGTTTAAAAGGGAAATGATACTGAGGGTACCCCGGGTTGAGTCCTCAGGTATATTGGAGATGAGTGTGTGGGAGGGTAGAAGTGTAAAAGGGAATGATACCTAGAGGATACTAGGGTTAGTCATACAGTGTATATTGGAAATGATGTGTTGGAAGGTAGAAGTGTTAAAATGAATATGATACCTAAGGATACCCAGGGTTGAGTCATACCGCTGATTGGCAATGATTGTGTGAAAGGTAAGAATGTTAAAAGGAATATGATACCTAAAGGATACCTAGGGTTGAGTCATACAGGGTAAATTGGACTGATGGTGTGGAATGTAAGAAGTTTTAAAAGAATATGATAGCCTAGAGGGATACCTATGGTTGAGTCAGACAAGTATATTGGAGATTAGTGTGTGGAAGGTATATTGTTAACAAGTGCATATGATACTAGAGGGATACCTAGGTTGAGTCATACAGGTATATTGGAAATGAGTTGGTGGAAGGAGGAAGTGTTAAAAGGGAATAATGAATCCCTAGAGGGATACCTAGTTGAGTCATACAGGTTATATGGAGATGAGTGTGTGTGAAGTAAGTGTTTTAACCAAGGGATATGATACTATAGGGATCCCTAGGTGATCATACGGGTATATTGGAAATTGTGTGTGGCGGTAAGAAGTGTTTAAAAGGATTATGATACCTAAGGGATACCTGTGTTGATCATACAGGGTAATATGGAACTTAGTGTGTGGAAGGTAAGATTTCAAACTAAGCGTGCTATCTATTAGGATACCCAGGTTAGTCTTACAACAAGCAATTTGAAATTGCTATGTAATAATAAGTGGTAGTAATTATGACATGTACAGGGTGTCCCAAAGTGTCGTTCAAGCGGAAACGCTCAGATTTCTCAAAACTGTTGAAGCTGTGAATCTATTTTCTGAGGATGCTAATTAACTCGTTTGTATAATGTGCACATCCCATGAAAGTCCTTACCCTTGTCAGTTTGGACTAAAGTGAGTGCGGGGATCTGATTTTGTAGTCATTCCATGCAAAGATAATTTTTCTTCTAATCCACCTTAGAACATTGTGCCATTAATGTAAACTTCTATTTTGATTGTTGTTCATGAGTTATTATATTGTTAATACATAATGATCCAACCAGATACCCTGTAAAAAGTTGAAACCTTTATATTCAGACAAAATGATGGGACAATATAATCACAGGTACATGTTGTTCAAACCTCATTGATACTTGATCATTGAATTTGATCTTTTTGATAGAACTTAAATGCTTGGGATAGGATGATTTTAAAGTGTTCTGGAAAAAGCTTTTTCCCAAGTCTGAGGCAGATTCTTCAATTGAGTATTAAAAAATATTAAATGGTTCCCCAAAGATTTTCCCGCTTTTTGTACCAAGAGAACGATCCACAGTGGAGCTCCACTGTCTGTTGTCTGCATTGTAATTGGGTACTCCTATTTCAACGAACCAATGTCCCTGTTAGCAACATTATTGAACAGTATATCGCCTTGAAGGCACGCGAAGACAATAGACTTATAAAGAACTGCAATATATAGTTGAATGTCATAGCACCAGGGGAAACTTTCAACTGTACACTAACTCTGCCAGATGGTTCAACTATTCAAACGAACATTCCGTTGCTGATGCTACAGAAGTAGTATCAAGTGGTAAATTATGTTCAATGTACTTTTGTTAATGAGATGGAGTAAATTATGATAATTATGATCTGTGTGTCATTGTAAGCTGTTGGTCCCGGGTATCAGGGGAGTCATCCTGAACACGTAAAAAGTTGCAGTCCTTATCGAAAAGAGTTAGGGGGGACAATCCAGGGTTCCTGTTTGACCCGACCTGTGACGAAGTTGTTGTGGTCATAATCGGCATAATTTCTACTTTTATGCTGGAAAAAGGAACATTGGTGGAAGAAAGAAATGATCCATTTTACCTTATTCCAATGGGATGTAACACAGTCAACCTGGTTTAAGCCATCAAATATATTGTGGAATATTGTCAACAAAAAGTCTTATGACCTTATTTACAATAATAATTGCAGAGAAAATCGGATTTCAGAATAACAGTGCAGAAGTCAAATTAAATGCGTCAGCATTATTACTTTTAAACATGTAAAATTCCAAATAAAGGTCAATTATCACCGCACCTGGCCCAGATAGTAAAAACAGGATCTCTATTCTAATTTAACTATTTATTAGTTCAAGTAGGTTAAGTCCATTGTATAGGGGAATAACTTTGTAGCCAATCAAGGTAGAAATCAACGTAATGAGGACTTTATTTGAAGAACTTAGAAAAAAATAATTAATACTTTCTTGCCAAGCTCAAGAAGACTGTTTCTAAATATCGTTTTGAAATTGAACCGAAGTGACTTTGTAGACTGGGCACTAGAGCAATATCAAATTGTCTTTAGAACAGTTTTTGTGCAATATGCAAACTTTATCTAAAATACTTTCTCTGGTTGTAATTTGTTTTTTTTAAAACATGTCATTAATTAATGAAAGTTTCATTTAATCAAAGTAAATTCCATTGGAAGGGATAAAAATGTGGAAGGTGTACAAAACTTTCATACCCTTCATTTTTCCTGTACGTTAAAGAATGGGTAATTATGATTAGGTCAGAACAGTTACAGTTGAATAACAGGTCGAGTTCATGGTCAGCAGTATTCAATGAATATTTTGATAACCCTGTAATGTATATTCCACAATGAACACTATTACCAGGAAGCTTGGAGTGTTGACACACGCATGATAAAGCTGAAATTTGCTACATGTCCTGTTTCTGCAACACATCCCTGTAATACAATACCCCACACAAGCCCCATTTATTATTTTCTTTATAACATTCTTTATTAATTGGCCCTTTATAGCATTATTTTGGAAAAACCTGTATGGTGGGATTTCGGGTTTTGTTGTTTTTGGGGGGATCACATTGAAATGGATATGGGTTGTAAGGTGGCGGCTGGGGACAAAAGACTCCAAAAATAGGGATCTTTGGATTGGCAGACAGCATAATGCCCCATGTGTCAGTCTGACAAATTTTTGCAAATTCCCCCCAAAAATAGGGAGTCTTTGGTGACAGTGGCAAGTTTCAAAAAATGGTCTTGGGTGCATTTTTAGAAATATATTGCGTTTGGGGTGACAGGCATGGTGCAATAGGTGGGGTCTGAACAGCTTACATATGCATCACCTCCAAGATAGGTAGTGTGCCTCCCAAGCATTCGCCCTGACCTTGATAGCTGAGCAGGTGCAATCAAAAATTGCAGTGCTGTGGCATTGCGGCCAAGTTGAACAAATTTGAATGTGCACGATAACTCGAATCTACATGTATTCGTGGTATTTTTTTCTATGAAATTCAGGTCTATCTGTCTAATATGGCCAAGGATACCCAATGTATACCAAGTTTTATATACAGTACAGGTTACTGCATGTGTTATTTTCAATAGGTGACTTTCTTTGTCAAAAATTTACGACTTTTTTATTTAAAAAAAAAACAGGCAAAAGTGGAATTTTTTTCCCTTTTGTGATTGGGGGTGCAAACCGCACACCCTCTGCGTACGGGCCTGGGAGGAAATACAGTCTGTAATAATACTTGACTTAACCCAATCACAGGATTATAGAAATGGGTGTAGTAGGCATACAGGAAATTCAGTAGTAGGCAACATGCAATCTGTCTCTTCCTCTACACAGCACCCCTATCTCACCAATTGCACAAACCATACCAGAAGAATTGGAAATACAGCATAATCAGGAATGTCAGTGATAAGATGCATATCTATGGGAGTGTGGACTGAGAAGATACATAGGAAATACAGAGAAGCTCTACAGATCCAGTGCACCTTACAATTATTTCTGTGGTGGTAGAGGATTAGGAGGATAGCAGGAATGTCATCAACAAACAGTTGATGGTTGAATTGGTACACAGACTATGGAATTTGTAGGTGTTGCAGCAAGAGAAGGAGAGGAGAAAGGAGAAGCCCACGCAGTCCTATTAGCTTCAGCCACACACAAAGTGTTGATGGTAATATTGCTGAATATTATCAATTTTGCGAGCTGCAGTATGATACAATTTAGAGAATAAAAGATTTTTTTAACCACCGGTATGACACATTGAAACTAGCAATAATTTATTTGTGGTTGGGTAGAGGATGATAGATTATCGTTAGTGACAATCAGTGTTTTGAATCTGGGCACAAAGTACGATTTTTGTGGTGGTTTGCCGGGAGGAGAACCCCATGGACTAATGGGTCAACCCAGTCCTCAAGTTTTCAGCCACAACTAGGTGTGATAGTAGACTTGTAATGAACTATCATCATTTAAGTCACTTATTGATCTGAAAAAAAAAAAAAAAATCTGAAAATCGAACAGATAGTTTAACAGTAGGTTCTCGAAGTTAGAATTCCTTTTCGTTAATATTAATAAGGAAAAGAAAAGTAAATAAAGGTAATATGTTTTGTGAGACTTTACATTAAAGGATGACTCAGAGATTTTGAAAAATGTAACTTTTGCGTGTATTGTATTAATGAAAAATTAGTCAACTAGACCTAAAGATTTTTCGTTTTGATGCAGTAAACATTTATGTGTAGAAAATAAGAGTGACCATAGGCTTAATGTGTATAAAACAAGATTTCCGATTCTGTAATTTATAACAAAGTTGTGATGTTCTATATGAAGGACGTTGATTTGAAGCTTAGCTATTCCACACAGTGTTTAGTATAATTGGACATGCATTTGTTCATGCAAAAACACGATTTGTTTGAAAATTGGGGCGGCCATCTTGGGAAATCTTGAGGTCAGCCCTTTAAGTGAATTTCGATGTTGCAAACCTATCGGTAGGCCATTAAAACGATTCTTCAGTGATAAATGATGGTGGCAACAACAGCCCCATTTGGAGGACAAAGTACCAACATGCCTATTTTGAAGTCAGAATGTCAGACGAGTATTTTGTTTCTAAATAATACCGGGTACCGCCGCATGCGTGACTCCTAGCTGAGACTAATAAAAATGCTGTCGTTATTTATTTCGGACTTGCCAGGCTACCCATAATCCCCCACGAGTTTGATCATCGCAATGCAAAATGCGAAAATTTGCTGCAACTTTAACCATTAAAAAAAAAAAAAAAAAAAAAAAAAGAAAGATTATGTCACCATTGATTGTAGACATTTCTATCATTTTAGTCACGCTTTCAATGTGTGTAAGCGGATCTTCGCTGCCGATTCAAGCAACGGCCCTGTTGCAACGTGGAATCGTGTTTACTCGATTGTAAACGTGCACACTGACATGGTGCATCGTTCAGTAGTTGTAATACCATTTACTTGGTTAAAATTACGAAACGTTAAATACGGTGGCAGGGGGTATCCACGTATGAAATTGTTCTGGGTGTAAGGCTTGGCGCTCCCCAAACCCAGGGCATTCTGTGAAATAGGGGTTACTGTATTTGGGTGAGAAGAGACAGCTAAAATGCCCCAAAATAGGTTTTTTTTTCGGGGGTGACAAAAATTTATGCAAAAATCCAAAAAGGTGGTCTTTTCGAAAATTTGCAAAATTTACCAAAATATTGGGGTCCTTGGTGAAAATATTCAAAATTTTTCCCAAAATAGGGGGTCTTTAGGTGACCAGTGGTAAAACATTTTAAAACTGAATTTTATTATTTTGTTGTTGTTAAAATGGTCCAATTGGGGTCAATACGGTCACTCCAAGATGGGAGTGCATCCCCCGTAAACGGGTGGAATTATGATGCCCCTATGCCAATAAATTTCTTGTCATAGTCTTAAAATGAACTTGTAAAAAAATAAACCTCCACGAAATTCAACAAATGATTCGGATGGCGGCAAGGGAGCCTCCATGAGCTTCAGTGGCGGTACCAGACTTCATTTTCGGGCGGTTAAAAACACCCAAATTTGGCCCCCCAAAATTCACTGATATTGCCCAAATTGGATGAGATCGCAATTTGCAAAAATAGTACATTTTTCTCCTGGGCGGGGGAAGAAAAAAAATTAGGGGGGCAAATAACCCCTACAAGACCAATTCAAAGACGTCCTCAATTGGCGGGCAATACTACAATAGCCAAACATGAACAATATACGAGCTTATAAGTAGTGTGAAGGGACAGTGTACAGTGTATGTTGTAAGTTCAAGCCTTTATAACCAAAGAGGTTCTATATTAGATAGAGAGGCAAAAACGGTTACGTAATCTTAAGAAATACACCGTCTCGCAGGTTTTGCCCGACCACAAGAAAACCTAGAGTAACCAACAATAGAAAGCAATGCCTGCCTCCGCTTCTTCCATATGCTGTGGGTGCCGCTTTGCATAACACTAATCGTAGTGGATACAAATTAAGTATGTGTTAGAGGTGGCAGGTGTAAAAATAGTGTACCTGGATCATTGTGCTCAGATACTCTTTTTTCTTCATAATGCAATGCGCGCAGGTGAAAAGATGTATTCACTGAGGCGGTTTATTTAATCAAGACGACGATGTGTCTTTCATTCGTTGTGTGACCATGGGTTTTAGAACAAAATTTAAACCACCCAATAGCACCCAAATCCAACCACTGCATGTTGGGCGGGATGTTGTATCGAAATGCCATTATGTGTGTATACCAAGCACCCAAAACTGATAATTATTCCGTGCAATATTCAAAATGTCGCGCCCAGCACGGACTACTGGTTTTGAATCGTTTCACCCCTTGTTTATAACCAGTCTACATAATATGTCACTAGTTGTTAATTGTACGTTGTTTTCTTACACGTGACCATATTGTTACCACAATAGCAGGCAACTTTTGTCCTCTTTCAATGTTATCAATTGTGGGAAAGCCCGCTGCAGATCGCATTTCTTTTCAAATATATAGCACTCTACGCTTTTGTCTTTGAACTGTACAATGAACAGTGTTATGCGTTCCCGAACACTCAGTGGAAATCCATCGTACACTACTGCAAATGTCACGTTTTTTTGGCATGTGACCAAGTCGAGACATAATTAGTCACGCAGCCGCCCTAAAATACCGGGTGTCTAAAAAGGAAAATTCTCCAAAGCGCCCTCTATTCCAAGAAAAAATTATAACCATAAAAAAAAATTTTATTCAAACACTTGCATTCATTAGGGTGGTTCCGACACCGAAAAAATCTTTCCAAAGGACACAATTTAGACCGAGTTATGGGCTATTTACAATTTGTACCCCTCTTTTTCATTTATCCACGGGATTATTTGTTTGTCTTCGTCTTTAGTCAATGCACATTCTCCAACCATTATTTGTTTTATGTTTCTTTTAATTATCAGAAATTCTGGTAGGACGGCCTTCTACTTGGACGGAAATGTAAAATTGTCTTTCCTAAAAAGGATGAAACTAACTTGCCGTCGGCAAATTTGGGGGACGTGCACTAAATTATAACAGCTCCTTTATACTGACGATTTGCCTTGGCCACAGGTAATAAGGTGCACCCATCTAAAATTATTTTCATATTGAATCGATGGGTTTTAAACTTAAACCATCAAAAAAGCGCCTTTATTGTCAGTTGTTCGTGGTTTATCTTCTACATAGTTCGTATTACTTGGATGAAAATATCATTGCTGTCCAGTCGCCCGACGAATCCCATAAATTCTTAGTTCCCCTTGTTATATTTTATAACAAGCATCTAAAGTTTACGATCTCGTAGAAAGATGTCGACCTCTGGTCTCGATAATCTCAAAATTCCATTAGAACCGAGTATCAAACTTTTGCATCTTTGTGGCAACACTTTCTGCTCCTGCTTTAGATATGTCCAGCTTGACTCTTAATGATAATGTGTCATCATCCGCGTCTTGAAAGTTAGATGGGCCTTAGTTAATCTTTTATAGTTAAGAAGTTTGGCATTGCGCACGCAACCTGGTACTTTGGTTTTTGTCCACATGCCTAAAGGTTTAGATATAAAAAACTATTCGAACTCTTTATAATAAATCTCATCTCGGCCGCTCATATTTCTAGAGGATTAAGGGGGACCGCTAATGGGGAAAGATTTGAAAGAAAAACAATTATTATCTGATTGCTATTTTTAAAACTGTAAATATATACTCCAGGCACTGCTCTTAAAAAGATCCATAAGGAATCTAACTCTTTTTAAGGATTGTGTTCAAATATTTGACATAACACATGTGATCTGGGCTTGCCTTTTTACATATGGAAACCGGAATCGCTGCTATCACAGAAAAAGTATAATGTATAATCTTCCCCAAGGCGTGCTCAACATTCTTAGTCAATTCCCTAGGCGACACTCTGAATAATAAAACCACCTTAAAAGATGGGAAAGGCCACTTCCGACTGTGCACAGCTTGCCTGCAATCGGGAAACCCTTCATCATGTACTTAACCGACAGCAAGAGATCCCTATAACCAGGTCCGCTACACAGGAGACCAAATAATCCTAAAATTTTCTAAGGCCGACACTGCTCCTAAGATCATGTCTGACCTTTTTCGACAGGATACCACTCCCCTCCACCCGTCACCACAATTCTATCGAAAATGTACCATTACCATCTCATTTCTGCCATGTGGCTATTTTGGAAAGATTTTAAAACTGGCATTCGTGAGCACAGTCACCGTTTCCCTTGATTTGCCATTGATCAGCCCATTATACAAATTAATAATAGCAACGCTTTTTGGTCCGAAAGTGTAACATTCCGGTTACAAAGTCTGTCAAATTTCAAGGGGCTCAATATCGCCTGATGATTTGGGTAACTTAATACTATGTGAACCAGGGGTTCGGGTTCCTATGACCCTCCAAATTTGTTTTTGGCGGCCGCTTTATACGAGTGGGATTTTTGCGCCCGATTTTTTTTTGTAATTATCTACTTTTAATGCGCTTCTGTTGCACACTACCACAATAGTAAAAGCGGCCAAGCGTTAATGAGTTAATTAGTGAGGGTCCCCCATGGAACCCTTGGTCCGAACTGAGGTCATCTGAAAATATTTAAAACAATTAAAACCGAAGAATTTTTTTTTTGCGTTGTGATATGTCACACCTCAATAAGTAACAATTAATAGCCACCTTACAATGATTAACCCTTATGTGCTGAAAACACAATTTCATTGTGGACGTGCTAAACCTTACGCTACAAATCTATTGAAATGGCGTTATTTTGCAAACCCCGTTAAAATACCGATTCCTAAACTTATTACTTGAAATTATTATGTGGGCTTGTAGAGTAGAAATCACATAAATAGTTTGCAAAAAAGTTTGATGCCGTGGTGCAATTGAAGGAATAAATTAGATTATGATACAAGATCACTTCTCCTCTAAACAGTTTAAATCTAAACTAAATTAAAAATATTGCAACCTAACGGCTCTTATAAGCTCGTTTTCTTACATTTACCATACTGGCTTTACTGTACATGTACATTACCCCATTACACCATGCCAGTTTACAATGTCACTTGGTTTTAAACCATGTAATGTTTTAATTATTTGCTCAACGGGCCTCGTGAAGAACAACTTTGTTGATTGTGTTCCGTGATAAATAAGCTTGATTATTGATGATTGATTAGAGCGTCAATGTTTTCATTCTGAATTTTCCGTCTTTTTGCCCATTTTTTGCGTGTTTTGAAAACAATGTTTGCCCCTAATTTTGCAGCCCAATATAATTTTCATTTATGCTGATTTTAGGGTTGTCTTTATGACCCTTCAACTGTGGTATAAATTTCGTAGCAAAAATTCCCTCGGGAAAGTGGTTTTCCTTAGGGGGGGGGGCATGGACCCCCCCCCCCCGGGCACCAACGGGAGTTAAAACCCCTTGGTCCTTAAGTGTTAAATGAATTCTCAAAGTTGTCATATGCCTGTCGCTTACAAACCATTCAAAGGATCATTTAAACTAACTGTCTATGTGACATACTCCTAATTTATACTATTTTTCGGTATTATTAAAATCATGTTAATTTAATCATATAAATTATGATTGGAGAACTGGGAAAATATTAATATGAACTTCAATGTGTTGTGCATAACGCATGACTTATCTGATGGACCTACAATCATGGAACAAAAAATGTGGCCACCCTTTTGCCCTACTTGGCTTAAAGCGCCCCCCCCCCCTCTCCCCCTAGCAATGTTGACCACGTCATGTTGTTTTAGCAGCCTCGTCGGTCCCAACCACATTGGATTTGATGGGGGGAGAATGGTATGTATAAGAGCCAGACATCTGCTTTCCAATGAAAAATAAATTACCCAATTCGGTCATATCTGTAGCATGGGACTGTTTTTGATTATTTGTATCAGTGTGGCAACATATTTTTTTTCCATGTTTTGTTATTGTAGTTCTAAGTGGACTAGTGTGTGAAGACTTCCTGAAGAACATGTCAGAAGATGTTCGCATTCTAGAGGACAATAGGAGCCCAGTGTCGTAGCATCGTCATTCTTAAGAACTGTATAGATGTCCTTTGTTTACCTAAGGGAGAGGATAAGCCAGATCACACACTGTTGATGACAATAGTACTGTTGTTAATTGCGATGTCAAAACACTTCGAGCACAGGACCTGGACTTCCTTTAAACAGTTTCAGCGACACTGAAAAGATTGTGAAATTTCTGACTTGTCTCGGCGTGTTTTATTTGTTGCATCATGGAAATTTTGTTAGGACAATTCTGTTGCAAGTTAATTATCGCTTTGCCAGTTGACAAAGGATTTCAGCGAGTGTAGACCTCTCAAACAGAAGGTTGAGAACTTTCATAACATTAGATATATAATCTTATGTTATTTTATAACATTCTGTAATCTGTCAGAATCGTCAGAGCTGCAACAAATTTGGTGGCTTTGGAAAAACAAGTTAACATTAAATTCCAGCAGGACTTGCTTCGTCAACCAGTGACGTTTCCCTTTACCGCTACTGAGTACCTGTATGGAAATACCGAGTTTGCAAGTTATAGCTTCCGTTGTTCTCCGAGTCCTACAACTTCACAAATTAATTGGCCGTCTATTAGACAAAGGACTTTTGCGATTTCGCGAACTGTGAACTGTACCAGCACGATTGTGTCGCCAAATTTATGTGGAACCTATTCTACAAGATCCTGGTGCTCACACAACGAGAACATTTTTGAACTGATATATTTAGGGAGGTGTTTGTGGTGTAATTTGATTTTTAAGTAGGTAAGAAACTATAATAATTTTGATGCCTTGTAATATCGTGTGATTGAGCAGATTTAATTTATGTATTAAAATAATTGTTTTGAATTTAAACCATCTTGGTCAAGATCAATCTTCTTACAAATGTCATTGGTGAATTTTGTTTATGAACCACGGGAGGTTACTTTTCTGACCTTGAGTACGTCCCGTAACACTATTCTTTCCTCCTTTATCATATTTTATTCCAAGTGAACCTTCATGGATTAATCCCCATCTTTTTAAAATGTAAATAAGATTATTTTTTTTTTTTATATTTTAGCACAATATCTGTGCGGGCAAATGATTGCGCACTAATACTAGGCTAATTACCTTATTTTAGTCGATGTTATAATTTTGTCCATAAGTGTTGCGTGCTTCTACCTTCTTGTGCGAAGTCCTATCTTTTTATAACGTTTCTTTCTTATCCTTTGCTTGTCTCTTTGTATGAATAAGTGATATGATGATGGATAACTTTTACACTGTATTCCTCTGGGTTAACAAAATCACAAGGATATTAGCAATAGGATTGCAATTGGTGTTAATTTTTTACAGATGTGGGTATTGGGGTCAATGTCAATCAATCAAGATAAAACTTTCAAAAAACTATATAATTAAATCGAGACCATTCTGCGTTGAACATCTTGAATTCGAATTAAATATGTAATTAAATTTTTTATCATCAAATATGCTACCTG
>JAMKCH010018244.1:0-68068 GCA_023653785.1 Ophioderma brevispina
TGAGATTTAGCCTAGCCTAGCCCGAGGTTGCTCTGCTTTGTCCGCTACGATAGCCCCTACTATATTCTCTACAAAGCCTGAGAGGCAGTATAGTAAAAAAAACGGGATTCCACAGTCCACTATGTGCCACAAAGTCAAGAATTTTGGAATACTTACGGTCCTCTATCACACAAAATCCGTGCATATATGAAAACGTTGATGTCTTACATCCGTACTAGCTCGATTTTAAAAAAATAACCAAACGTGTTGACCAGCTCATGCGTACCTCCGTGAAATGTTGGCCATAAAAGGGCACGAAGTGATCGAAAACATTTAAGCAAACACAGTCGTCTCCCACTTCCATGACTTCAGGGTGTATGTTCGTAATTTATTGGTAATCAGCGAAAAATAAGCGTGCTCGTGCCTCTATTCGAAAGAAAATAAACCGGGGGGGAACCAATCCAGGGGCGAACCTCACGGATTATAGTGTGGCGACTGCTAGTTTAAATGGAGAAATTTTTAACGGTTAAGAAAAACGTTTCGAAAATCATCAGATTTCGCCATGAATGGAAAATCAGTAAAGGAAACAACGTGCGTATAAATATAAAAATAATTTAGGAATACATCCAGGGATAAAATATTTCAATTAATGCTGTATTTATACTGATTCTGGATTTGCTTTATTCCGCATCGGATCGGCTGCGCACCATCCCGCGTTTTCAAATAGAGAAAGGCACGTAGCGTGGTAGGTGGTAGGTACGGAGACGACGTGAAACGCACGTGAATCGAGCTAAGCTAGCCTAGCCTACAGAGACCCCATGCCTGCAGGTAATATTGCAGTGGTGTCGTCACCCTACTTACAGACTAAAACCCATCAAACATGGACAGGCGTCTTAATCGCTTTTTAGTGTTCACATTGTCATTTCTGATCACTTAACAGCTGAATCTTGGTTGATTTGTAGCCGTACCGCGGGCCGTACCGTCACTACTTTTTGCATCTCCATGTTGACAATTTGTTTTGGATGATTATTCATGCCTACATAGGGCTGACATTTAAGATATATTTTTTCAGTATCTTTTGTAGTTGTCAGCACTTCATTATATCATTCTCATCCCTAAAGTGGGACGTCAAAGTTCACTTTGTTAAGATTTTTACAAACTGCGTATGAGTAGTGTGGTGCTAAAATTGGAAGCCGTAAATAGTTCTTTTGAGAGCAGTAAATAGTTCTTTTGAGACCAATACAAATATTATAAAAAATTAAAAAAAAAATTTTTTATATTTGATAGTGTGTTGCACTTAACAATCAATAAACAAGAATATAGGAATGACGTATATAAACAGTGTATATTTCCATATAAAGATTCCTTGTAATTTTATTGGGTCCGGTTAACAGTGCAATGCTTTTTGCTATATTGCACCCATAAAAAAGACTATTGCACTCTGCGTTGCGGCGCGCACTGACGCGCAGAGCGTGCTGGTAAACGCGGGCATAAATCTCGTTTCAGAGACCACCTCGACTCGCCAATTTCAATTATTGGGGCGGGTGTTGCCACGAAACAGACTTAGTTTTGTTTTTTTTTGTTTATTTTTTAGACTGTGTCTATTTGTGTACCATGAATGTTTAAAATTGTGCAAAGGTCAAGAAATTTTCACTCGTGAAAAATGTCATATTCCGTTCAACTCGGCTTACGCCTCGTGGCAATGTGAAACATCTCGTGAAAATATTCTTGACCATGCAACTCATAAACAGTCTTATTTGTATATACGTATGACTGAATGTGCTGATTGCAGGGCAAACATTGGCAACGTCATGACGTGAGGATCTCTCTGCAAAGTTGGAGTGTGTATAACATGTACGTCATGAATTTTGGGGGAGTTTCCGTAACCTGACCGACTTCTTATCTGATACATCTGACAGTTTTTTTCTAACACAAGGGAACCCAAAGATTTTTTTTTTTCGGGTTGTTTAGGATTACTGATGTGATTGGGAAAAGTAAACCTACATGGGTCAAGTTTCCTTTCAAAAATTTTTGTTTGAAAAGTCATATTTATGGTAAGTAGTGTTAGTCAGTCATGTGTATAGGCATCCCACAAAGCATCTCATGGTATATTTTTTTGGCAAAATAACAAACACATTTTCTGACCGCCTCCTAACCCTACTTGACAAGGCTGTCTGCCCATTGAACATGATTTTTCCCTTGACTTACGTAATTTTTCTCTTACCTTTTTTGATTCAGATGAGAGAATGTGTGTGGCATTCCCTGTACTAGAATCCTCTTGCAGACCTCTTTAATGGAAGAAAATCACTTCAGAGAGGTGGACGTGCTTCTGCTAAAGAAGCTTGGAATTCTTCATTGATTTTCAGAAGGTAAGATCATAAATAGTGACCATGCTTGAAGGCATAGTTACAGTTTAGTCACAATTCAGAACCAGGGCAACATTTAAAGAAAATTACCCCGGCTTGTAGAGGCTCTGTATAAACTAACGAGGGATATAATTTGTTACCAACCAAAGGGGAGATGCTGAATTAAAATGTCCAAAAATGCCAAGATAGAAAAGCTAAATTTTACTTCTTTAACAAGGGTTTAGTGCTGGAGAATTTTACTCGTGGAAGGCCCTTTTGAGAAAAAAAATAAACCAAGAGAAGCAGGGACAATCACTACTCAGGTAATTAGTCCCTTGCCCCTCTCATTTCAAGCCCTGAAATTAGCAAAAGAAATACATTAAAATTTCAGAATTTTCAGCAAAGTAAGTTATCAGTGCTTTTTTGTTTGTTTGTTTTTTTGTTTCGGGCGGGATTACTACAAGGGCGATAAAATAGTAAACTGTGCAAGAAAAAAGAAAACTTTCCAAACTCACCAGATCGGGGACACACATGGCAAAATTAGGGTTAGTACCTGTGTATATAGGGTTGGCTCCCAGGGCCACTGCCATTCCAAGGTGGACACCAGCTCGTTGTACAAAAAACAGTAAAACGGGTAGTTTTGAACGACACGGGCAATGTACTAGGCGACAGGACAAAGGGTATAAAAATTGCAGAACAAAATCAGGCCAAAGGTTTTATAACAATTGGATTATTTTGTGATGCCATATAAAGTTACTATTTTAAAAACTATCTATACTAATAACAAATGTACAGAGTCGGGTGTTGGGGTGGGTGTCTGGGTTTGTGTGAGTGGGTGTAAAATTTAGTCTGGTAAAGAAGTTCTTTCTGGTTCTAGTTTCTTTTGTTGGCCCAGTAAAAGTAAAAGTGATAGTTGTTATTGCCCTTTAGAAGCTTATCATTTCAGTTCAGGAGGCTTGATTCCTGCACTGTGTTGTACATTGGGTTTGTAAATTTATGAGTGGTTTGTTGCAGTAAAACTGTTTAAAAACCCATTACAGTTTTGAATTATATGATATTTGTTATAATTTCGGAGGGCACCAACTTACAATTTTCTGGAAACCTTTCAGCTCAGAACCCAACCATCATGTGGTGTTAGGCGGTTAGTATCAAGTACCCAGCCAGTCATTTCTAATTGTGGAACGTGAGGCCATTGAAAGTACATTTTGATAAGAGCAGTTAGACATGTGTTACAAAAATTATACCAGGTGTTGTATTTGGAAGTAACCGACCCAGGCTCTCAGCATTTGGCAATTCTTGGATACCATGGTCTATCAGTTGCAAACAGCAGAGGATGCTGGTGCTGTACGGCAATTTAGAGCCTACTACAATTCACCAACCCTGACAATCCATAATTTCGTTATGGGACGGAATGCAAGAACATCCTCATATCACACACACTCACATATACAATGTGCAATCTACCCTCGGAAAATGACCTGCATCTAGTATATTCTGGAATTCAGGAAACATTATAATTAACTGTGTACATTACTGTTTATGCATTCAACGGAATCCTCATTGATATTTTACTAGGATTTTATCACTCATAAACCCACGATTTTTTAACATCATTCACCTCTGTTACAAAATACAGGGTGGTCCAAAAAACTATACCCCAAATTTTGGCGGCCATTTTCATCCTATTTTTGAAAAGTTTCAATATTGTATTTTACACAGGAAAAACACATATATGATGGAGGGACATTAGTAAACTGTGAAAAAAATAGTAACAAAAAGCTTGGAAAATTAATTTGCTACAACATTTTAAATCCAGGGACCCAGAATCCATGCAGTTTGTCCATGGGAATTTGATGCAGTTAAACAGGACATACCATTCATACAGTATCAAGTACCCAGCCAGTCATTTATTATGTCAAAAATGGTTATAAGTATTATGACCCCTGTGAAAACCGTATGTTGACAAAGAGCAGACGATTACACTTTTATTCAAAATGTATTCCAACATACCTGGAAGCTAAGGAAGTTAATTTATTTCTGGTATTGATAGCTAACATACTAATGTTTTAACAAGACATCAAAACATCTAGAAAGCTCTAGTTAATTTAACAAGAAAAGAGCTTCAGAAGTCAGTGCATGGGACGTACGACGAAAATGTGACAAGCGTTTTTTGTGGACATCAGTATAACTAAAACTCTCTGAAGTGGCAATACAATCTCAAGTTTCATTATACCTGTTTAGTATTTTAACTCTGGTAACACTTTATTTAACTTGGAATAAAAAATAAGGGAAAGCACTTCTTTATAGGATAGAAACACTTCAAATGTATGTAATGGATGTTACATTTGGTGTGAAGTCATGGACGTTTACATAATTTGAATTTCAACATTCGAAATTGATAACCCATAGGTGTGTGCTTATGCATTGCTTCACGGTTTTTTGTTTGATGCAATAGAATCTTTTTGAAGGTTACATGATGTTTGAATAATGGTATTATTTAAGATCACATTTTAGGCAAAACTTGGGCCCGAGGGCCTTTTTCTATTGTTTTTCAAACACGCTTTGAAAAAAACCTGCTCTTACATATACCCACTGTAAAGCCACATGCCTATTGAAAAGCACAGGGGTCAATGCACTTTCCCCTGTACATCAAATGGGAGTATTTCCAAGAAATAAACTGTAGGCCTGCTCACAAACTATAAATGATACGAAGGGGTGAAACTTCTTGAGCAGTTTAAAAATTATGATTATTCTTTCCAGTTGTTACCCTTTTAGGTAGAGGTAAAAAAGTTGCGAGAAAGAAATGATGTGTTTTGTAAGTGCCCTCGTGCCCTATTTTGACCTTAAAATGGTCATTTGTAAGAATTTCTAATCCTCCAAATGTATGAAAACTTCAAGGAATAGATTCTCTGACATCAAAAACATGATTTTAAACATTATTAATAACCCTTACTAAGATCCTTGTCATTTGATTGGTTGAATTGAGGTCACATGGCGTTTGATAAAATGACCATTTTTTATCTCAGTTCAACAAAAGTGGACCATTCAATGGTGAACCGCAAAACAAACCGTTGTTGAATTTATAATTTCCATCATCAATGATAGTCCATATGTGTAAGAGTAACAAGCGATGCCTATATTATTCAACGTAACCTTGTGAACTTCACAACTGCGTCGAGGTTATCTTGATTGACCCGAAACAGACGAGTTTTCCTTACCACGTAGTAAGTGGCACAACGAATGATACGATGCTTGGAACTCGCCGCTGCACACCGATGCGATTTGCTAACGAGAGCAGTATCCAAGCAAACCAAAATCAGAAATCGGCGGCGCTGCTGCCGAAAATTTGCGCTGGTATATGACATTGATTTGGAAGAAAGAATTAGAAGAATTAGTGTGCGGATTTCCGAAAAACACTAAAAAGCAAATAAAGTATGCACTCGGTAGACTGGGAGATTTTGCTACATTTGCGGAGACAACTTTGGAGTCTGTGGAGGCCCTGTCACCTTCAGAACTGGACGCTTTCCTCGGTCGGTTTACGCAGTCTACGGAAGCAGCAGACGGCAAAACTACTCTACACAAAGAAGTCGGAGGCAAGGCCTCGATATGGCTTAAAACGCCATTTTCAGAGCCTGAGAGGATTTGACATGTGATAATAAGATGGAATCAGTGCAGCAATCAAGTCTTCAAAGCAAGGCTTGTTAAGCTAAGGAAGGAGGGCAAAGGAAAAAGTTAAAAGAAGAGTCTTCACTGTTGCAGACATGGAGAAAATCCAGCTTCCAAGGAGTTTTTTGTTTTTTTTTTTGACGTAAATTCCCCACAACGGTCTACAGGGAATAAGGTTTCATAGACGTGATGGTTTACTTCTGTATAGTGTGCTGGGAAAATTGCATGTTATGAAGCCAACTGATTCACGTTTCCCATGATGACGAGGAGTCCGGTTATATCACCAAGCGAGGATCAAATGACCAAGAACAACAGGGAAAGATGACGATACTTCATCAAAGTGGGATATATGTATGAATTCCAGGATAGATCGATGCCCGGGGTAGCATCCTTTAAGAAAGTATGTATCAAAATTAAACCAGCGTGTCCGATGTTTGTGGCAGAGGCCTAAGGAGGAAGGCGCCTGAGTGAGTGAGATGACCCAATGCTCCATGGTTACTGCAATGTCCTGGAGGAATCAACATGCTGGGGTCAAAAATTTGAAAAAACATATCACAGAAGGTTGGGTTGCAGCAAGGTCTATAGTCAGGAGCGTCATCACAGGAAAATCCATCAAACACGATAGTTCGACCAGTGATGAGAAGAAGAAAAACTGAGTCAAGTGTTAGCCTCGCATCTGGTTTTGGATGGTCCCCCAAATATCAGCAGTACAGCAGCCTGCGAGCAGCTCAGTGCCTCAGTGCAAGATGCTAATATTCAAACCCACAACATGAAGTCATGGGCCCAGTAACATCCTACGGCTACTCCTACACCTAATTGCAGCAGCTCACTGGAATCTCCAGCCTTACCTTGACTTCATCTCAAGAAGAAACAAATTCTTCAAGAACTTAGCGCCAGCAACTCAACCAATGCATGTGAACATAGAAATGATGTGAGTGCAAGCACAACCCAGAATTTCAATTTCAATGGTGCTGTGATCAACCTTTTTAATCCAAAAATAGAATTTGAATACCCCAACTGTAAATATGTTATTTATTTTTGAAGAAGATTTTTGCGACGTTTACGCATTTGCGGAACTTTACTGTTGACATGCTTTTCATTTTTTGGATATTGACATTATTGTTGACTTCGCCAAGCAGTGAAATGGACAATGCTAAAACTTCTGAAATTTCAAACTACTGAAACTTGAAGATTTGTGATCAAGACTATTTCAAGAGGAATAACAGGTAAGTGACATAGTATTCAAAACCCAGTCACCTAGGCCAGGCACGGCCTACATTTTACTTGGAAATTCTAGGCCTAGGGTATTCCGATTCCTAGGCTAGGTTGTGTATATGACATGATCTTAGTACGGGTTATATAAAACAAATATTGCAATCTGTCGCATCTTTGTTGAATGGACCAGTCCATATTTCACCTCATGAAAATTTCTTACAATTACACTCCTAAAATTCAATATGTTGATATACCATAACAAAGTCACATAATGCCCATTTACGGAGGTGTTAAATGGCGTAACGTCCATGATGTATTGTCCATGACGAGGGGGTAAGTCCATGACGTTCATTAGCATAATTTCTAATCGTATGATATTTTTTCACATGTTATTATTATCCATATATGTAAATAAAAATTGTTATTACTAAATAAGATAAAATCAATTGCATGTTAGTTGAATTACAGGAAAAAAAATGTAAAATAAAACGTCAGGAAGTACCTAATTCGTGGAAAATCGATTTGCGAAGCAAAATTTTGAAACTCAAAGCACCCTCTAGATTAACGGCATTGATGTCAAAGTTTAAAAATTATAAAAGTTAGTAATCTTCGCATAGGTAAGAAAATAAATACATTTAGTGGTCAAAACAGGACTTAAATATTTGACAGCACCAATTTTACTAAAAATTGCAAAAATCTTTAATCGTAAATTCATTTTTCCCAATAGTAGAATGCAGGGATTTAATACAGGAGGTGTCTTTCTTCATGTTTAATGTCAATTGTTGCATTAAAATGAATTGCAATTTTTAGGCTCAAGGGGACATTTGCCGTGGAATTGCCCATATATGCTTTTGAAAACATGCAGCTTTTTCTGGTTGCCATGCAATAAGCTCTGTCTAACAAACCAATGTAACATTGGCGGAGCAACCAACCTGAAGTTCCTGGCTAGTCTGATTCGGGAAAGCTTAGTCAGAAATACTAAAGCAGTGGCCTAACTATACTTTAATCATTAAGTGGGAAGGTAATTTCTTTCAAAAAATAAGTGATAAATTCAATGTTATTGAATAAGAATGAGAATAAAGACCAGGCTTTTTGTCTGGGGTATCCATTATCGTGTCATAAAGGATAGGGGGTCCAATATTTTTTTTATCATAGTGGACACCGGCTCCGCCAGCATCCACTACTCAATATTTCGGACCCATCTATCCTTTATGACATGATAGTTGATACCCCGAAACAAAAATCCCTGTCTTTTATTCTCTAAATGACTCTGATGTATATATGTTATACTGTTATAATAAGACGTTTATATTGTTATTGTTGAATTTCTTTGTTACTGTTATAACTTTGTTATTTTAAGTTGTTTTAAACATAGTATAAATATACCACCACAAAACCATTTTGTGTATTTTGTTTTTTTTATTGTGTGTATGTAGGTGCTGTTCTTAGTTGATCATCTTATCTATGAAATGGCCTGTTATGCAAGACTGAAGATGACAAGTTACACTGCTGAATGAGTTAAATTGCTATTTTGCCCATTGGTTGAGCAAAAAGCACTCATTTTCAATAGTAGTTTTTACTCAATATTGTTTACTCCTTGGTTTGAGTACAAATTTCTTACTCAACTATTGAGCAATATTTTGCTCAAAAAAAGTGGTTAATTTTACTCAATATCAAATGATTAAGATTTTACCCCATTTCAGAGTAAAATAGGGGAATACCCTTTTGGCCGAGTAAAAGGAGTAAATCTTACTCGGCCATAGATGAGTAAGTCTTACTCGGCCATGAATGAGTTAGATTTACCCCAAATTGTTGTAATTTTGTAATCATCAAATTGAGTAAACTGCTACTCAACCACAGCTGAGTAGCAATTACTCTAAAATGGAGCATTCCCCTTTCTACTATCGAAAAGAGTAAGATTTTACTCAGTATTGAGTAATTATTTTTTACAGTGTACGGGCATAACTCCTAAGGATCGATATTCTACCTTGAACCTGGACAATAGTTCCTCAAGACTTATAGTTCACCTATGAATTAGATACTAATTCCTAAGTACTTGCAGTCCATGTTGGTCATGGACACTTATCCCTAAGGAACGATATTCCACCTCTGCTCTGTCAGGACATTAATTTCTATAAGGACTAATAGTCCACCCATCTTCAGTTTTTTTTTTTTTTTTTTTTCAAAAAAAGTGGTTAATTTTACTCAATATCAAATGATTAAGATTTTACCCCATTTCAGAGTAAAATAGGGGAATACCCTTTTGGCCGAGTAAAAGGAGTAAATCTTACTCGGCCATAGATGAGTAAATCTTACTCGGCCATGAATGAGTTTTAGATTTACCCCAAAAATTGTTGTTCATTTGTAATCATTCAAATTGAGGAAACTGCTATTCAACCAACAAGTGAGTAGCAATTAACTCTAAAATGGAGCCATTTCCCCATTCTACTATCGAAAAGAGTAAGACTTTATCAGTATTGAGTAATTATTTGTTACAGTGTAAGTCATTCCAAAAAATCGGCTGGTATGGGCCTTTTTTCCTTCCGCGTAAATAATTTTGTTCCCGGTGGTTTTGAAAACCTTGTACAAAGAGGCAAATAAATTATATACCAGCGAAAATGGCCAAAAGCCTGCCATTTAAAGCATTAAAACACATGTAATTATGTCACGTGCCCATTTATTAATGTTAAATTTGTGAAAACAAAGTGTGCATAGCGGATGAAAGTTGGGGGCTAAATGGCAAAGCATTCGTTCTTGAATGTTGACCGAAATGGAGTTTCAAGCAAAAGAAGGGATATTTTGTACCCGAAAATTCTGGATGGAAAAAGCAAGAGAATTAGGCAAGTAAAATTAAGAACGTCTGGAAGTGGAAGGAGTTGGAAACTGAAAAGCAAGCTTTGTATAAGAAAGAAACACAAGACACTGGTGAAGTGGTGAGCAAGTTTGGAAAAAAAAGCCAGACTATGCATATTGCCTAGTGTGCAGAAGAGAAGAGTGACTTGAATATGGAGGCCGTGGATTGGTTTGCAGACACCAAACAGATCATCTGGGCCCATCTCATACACTAAGATCAGGAAGTTCCGGGGGCGCTGCCCCTGGGAACCCCACTGGGCTTTGCCCCCTGGAACCCCATGCCGCTTAGACACTTTGTCTTTTAATTTAACCTTTTCCCTCATTTTTTTTGAGGGGTTGTTTTCAGGTCTGAAAATAACGAAATAAGGCTAACTAAAGATTGAGTTTTCAGAGCATTTGAAGCAGTGTGCAAAAGCCCAGGAGCAATAAACGTAGAGGTTGAGGATGATACAAACGTCAAACACCAAGCAGACCAAGTGGAGAACGCGTCAATCTCACGGTTGGTTTGGAATCTGTATAAGTTCCCCATTTGTTTGTCTGATGTGGTACGAAAACAACTCATGCAGTCTTGGTAAACAGGAATCCCCAAATCAATTGGTACTAACATGGAGCTGGAGTGGAGCAGTGTAAAAACTATAGGTACATCTGTAAACCGAGCACACTGGGTGTGCGCATCCACATTGATGGCCGGAGGCCAGCAACCAGTAACAGAGGGCAACGGTAGAGTTTAGATACGCACAAAAACCCAAAAAAGGAGTATTATCGTGAAAGGTATAAACGGGATGGACACTTTAAAACGTGGCAGTTTTTATAGCCCAATTTTGAAGCCTGTAAAATGCTAATGGTGATGAAGCGACCCAGAAAGCAGTTCGTGGTTGGCGGTGGTAATAAGCTTAACTTGGGATCGGTTTTGGCCATTGGGTCCAAAACACTGGGTACCACAGAAATATCTCCTCCGGTCAGTATTTAGTAGAGTCTGGCGATTTTGCTGGAGGCCAAAAAAAAACCAATCGACTCAGTTGGAGATACAGCGGATGCGAGAAAACTGCAAACATCATCACTTGCAAATTAAGATTTTAGATACACACCAAAATTTGAAAAAGATAATGCAAAGGTTCAGCATCAATGCGTTATATACTGGGTGAACTATGTGATCACTTCGACATCAAATACATTCATAGATGGCAGTGTGTAACAATCTCTTACAATTGACAACTGCTGATGACAATGAAAATAAGAATGAGCCTGGTCTATCCTTGGAGAAAGGAAAATCTGTGTTAGTATAGTGATACAGCTGTGACAAACATGCCACAACATGGACTATTCTACATAAAATAATATTGAAGGTTTTATGGACATGATTTCTCCTACAAAAAAACCAAACACAGAACACTTGCATGCCAGGTGCTTTCAGGAATTTTCAAATTACAGAGTACAGAAGTGTAATGTGCCATTCAGACATCCGTTGCTTCACTTTTCCCTAATATGGAATTGCGGAAATGGACTTATTCAGTCCGTGAAAGAAACCATTTTTCTATGTGATGTAAGTGCTTATTTGCTAATTACCAAGATCCATATGAATACATTTGTAGAGAAACAAAGTGTTAAGACAGGATTTTCAAAATAATGAAAGTTAACAACTGAGCATTTCTCCACAGGGTTGTGCAGATTATCTATTGGAATCACCCATGTTTTATGAATCAAAACCTCAAAAGATGTCCTTAACGATTGATGAATTACATTGATATTGTGACTAATGAAACATACACATTGGATGTGGATTGTTTGGTAGCATCTGTGTTTATTTGCTTCTGTATTGTAATCTTCTTTTCCCCATATTAAAATTTAATTTGAACGAAAACTCAAAATATTGGAATTCCGATTGTTTAAGAAGTATAACAAAAAACTACATAAGGAATCTAAGATTTAACTGGAGGAAAGTAAACACTTTGCTGTGTAGTGTATGTAAAAGGAAAACCTGGACTGTGCCAATTTTGTCTAGCAGTACTCCTTTGAGCTTTATACACCTGTAGAGTATATGACTGGTTGTGCAATGTAGCTTTAACGGGGCCCATGGTCCAATCCCTAACAGCCTCATCCCCAGAGACCAGATTTAGGCATAAAATTGTTCGTTTGCGTAACGAGAAAAAATATCAGGGTCAGCGGTCAGATTTAAAAAAATTTTTTTTTTTAGATTTTCAAAGTTTTACTCTAAACTGAATTACCAAGATGCTACTATTTAAAGTCTTTTCATGCATAGCAAAGATCACTGGGCTGGTCGGTGTCACCAATTAATTCACTTTAGGATTTTGATTAATTGAAAATAGGTTTCTTCAGTGCGGGGATCTATTGAATTGCTCAGTACAGAATTGCCAGTTTGTTTTACTACTCAAGCAGAGCATAGTTTCTTTTGTTAGGGTGCAGTGCTCAGGTGTTCAATTCCACATTTATACTAGTATTGTGTTTGGTATTTCTATAGAAGCCTTCATATGCGTAATTTCCTAGTGCAGTTGGCTATAGCTGGGTTGCCATGTGGCAAGGGTAGACTCACTCATGATTTTTGAACCTCGCTGAGGAGGGACATGAGACACTGAGGTCCAATCCTGTTTTGCGTTCATAGCTTAGGGTAGGAGAAATATGGCATTTAAAATTGGTGCAGTGTCTCAGGATGAAAATGAAAAATTCAAGGTGGAGATAGTTAGTTCATGTTGCTGCTACAATCTGTTTGTTAGGGGAAATGCTGTCGGTTCGCCTGTTGGAAGCCTGGCGCCTGTCATGAGTCACCAGATATGGAAATTCGAGTAAGTTCAAATTTCTTTAATACAGGTATTTTAGATTTAATTCATTTTTTTAGGGGTATTTCCAAAAATTTGGTAAATATTTATCTTTGGAATTTAATTTGGGCATTATGAAATTCATTTTGGTGTTTGTTTGGAGGAATAAGTTAATTTCGGGTTTAAGAAAGTGGAGTTTAAGAATGATGAAATCCAAATGACTGGGATCTTCTATTAAAAGTTATGGTTTGGATTTATTTGAAGAATTGGGAATATGGTTTCCATTTAAGAATGCTAGTTTGGTGACAAAGAATTTTTGGCAAAGAGGCCGATGATGTTAAAAGATTGATAAATTCAGTGTGTAAAACTTAAAATTGTTTCATTTTATACAATACTATGGAATTTTGCATATTTCCATTAGTACTCTATTTCATATTAAAATTGGATCAAGTGTTAAAGTATATTATTATAGAGTTTATTTATCAAAAATTTCAGCCATTTCCAGTCTGGTGGTAGGAAACATCGAGCTTCAAGTTCACCTACCAGACTGAGTGCGGTTTTGATTTTGGTTCGACTAGTCTGCACACCCATGATCCAGTTTCTTGAAATTTTATTGACTGTATGTATTCTTTTAACAATCTACATGGTATGTTATGTGAGTTGGGACTCCATCAATTATTGGAAAACTGCTTCTGGTAATGTCAGGAATCAACAACTCAACTCATTATGGACGCAACAACTTTCAATTGAATAAATTCAGCACTAGCTCATAGAACTTAAATTATTTGTATTAGTGGTGAATTGAATCAAAGTGCTGAAATACTTATTTGGCTGAAGCTGTATAATTGAGAAATAGGTTTACCAGAATGTAGAATAACAAAAGTGTCTTTAAATTCATCAAGTCTTGGATTTGAAAATTATGGGTCCATTGCAATAATTGGGAACATTTTGGAGATTGTCAAAAATTAGAGGTCAACGGTGTGCAACTTTATCTATTATATCTGCCTTCTTGCAAAATATATTTCTATAGAATAAATTTGTATCAGTTGCCGCAATGTCAAATAAATTAAGTTGAATTAGATAAGTTAAATTCATGTGTCCAATCTCTTGCATTGCTGAGTATGTGTTGGGTTATAATTTTTAGCTTATTTCTTGTGTTTGTGACATCGGAAGACTAATATTTTTTTTTACTTTGTGCTAAATTGCATAAAAAATTTTGAGTCGTGAGGTTTTTAGGGTCGGGTAGGTTATGCCAAACAAACAATTTTTTTATGCCTTACCCAGAAGTGTCAGCAACATAGCATCGGGGGATGAAGTAGGCTGCAATCTTGTGGCTCATGCGAACAAATTCCCCTCTTTCACGAGCCGGATATTGTAAAATTATGTCAAGATGATACCACCCAGAGTCCCAATTCATGATTGGACCAAGACATTTACAGATTTTTTTTCTCCTCTTGCTGTCAACTTGTAAAATTGATTTTCAAACGCCATGCATATTTTTTGTGGAACAAAACCCCCCATGCTTTTCGTGTGATGCAACAAACATAGGTCTCTTCTTTGGACCAAAATCATCTGTTTGACCTATAGAATCCCAACATGTGGGAATACTTTTCTGCAACAGTATAGTAGAACAGACAAGGCAGTGTTGTTTGCATATTCCAAGATCCACTTCAGATGTCAAGTAAGCAAATATTCTTGGCCCAACCAGATTACTTTTTTTTTTTGTTTCTGGAAACTGTGATATGGCCCAATCTGGTGATGAAGTGACAATGGAAATATAAGTATAGATGAAATGAAAAATCATCTTCTGCTTACAACACTCCAGAACAGTGTAAACCCATGATGGAATGCTACATAAGCATACTTATCACCCACAGTGATGGAGGCATTTCATCCTGTCGAAATTCGTATATCCAGTTATCCATTTGGTCCTCCTTCTAAGTTTAGCAGCTTAATCCCTCACCTATCTGCACTGTTACAACAAGTGTCAATAATCTCAACACATCTTTGAGTATTGAACTGACCGAAATCGCCAGATTGTCGCATGCTGCCATAAATGAAAGAAAGAGCACATACTTTTTCTTTTTTTGCAATATATCATAAAAAAAGACAGTCAACACAAAGTACCGGGATGAGATGCTCAACCCCCACAGGCATCAACAATAATTGAGCCATATAATCCACCAAAGCAGGGTCTGGGCCTTCGACTTCACAAAACATGGAGGTAGGGTACGAGATATGCCCAGTTACAGCTTGTAAAGATACAGAAAGAGTGACAACACCAGAACCCTGTCAAAGAAGTATTTAATTCGACCATGGAAGGCCCAAGACAACTTTCCTTCCCTTCCTCTGTCCACAGCCATGGTCATTGCTATGGCTGTCATTTTGTTCCAATCCAACGAAGGACGCAAAGATCCTTTTTCATCAGCATTTCTTTATTTGGAAAAGCTACCATCTGAAGTTTTTTATGACTTCAGTTGTCAGTTGGAAGAATACTGCTTGAATAGGGAGCCGCATTTCTGGCGAGAATGCAGGTTTTATCATGATATCTTTCATGGGTTTTCCCATAAGTGTCCATTTGTGTATTCATCTAAGCATGTCCCTGAACTTCTTAACACTGGGATCAACAGTGAAATATGTAAGCAGTTCAATGCTTATATTAAAAAAATAAAGTTGTCTGCAAGGTCAATGAATCAGTCACATTTTATGTTTTACTTGCAATTTTTCATTCATCTTTGGAATGAGAAAAAATGCGTGAAACTGTTGGAGATGCAGCGGTCAGCACATTCATTTATATGTGATGCGATCTGGGAAAACCCACCACATGGTGGGAAATTTATATTTTTAGTTTTTACTATCACTGCAGAGTTTGAAATATTAAGTTTCCATAACTGTTTACTTCTTTCTTCTTTAATACACACATCAAAAATTACGCCTTATACATTCTGACAAAAAATAAAGTACAATATAACATATTTTAAGCTATTTTCTTTATTTTTTCAAAACTGTCCTGTGCGACATGTGGCGGGTTTTCCCAGATCACATCACATATTGTAAAATTTGAACTTGCAACAAGATCCTTTCTTAATCCCCAGATTTATTCTTCTGTTGGATTAAAGAAATCACCATGTAGCCTTTGACAGTGTATCAGGTCAGGTTATGACTCCAACAGATCTCCAAACTAGGCGCCTCCAGAAGATGGACAACAAAGCAGCCCCAGGTATTTGATCACGTATCTGTTTTTTTATCCTGCTTTTTGATCTTGTAGAGATGACCCAGTTACAGCTGTAACGATACAGGAAAGAGTGACAACAACCAGAACACCTGTCAAAGAAGTATCTGAATTCTACACATGGAAGGCCCAAGACAACTTTCCTCTTCCTCTGTCCACAACATGGTCATTACTATGGCTGTCATATTGTTCCATCCAACGAAAGACGCAAATATCCTTTTTCATCAGCATTTCTTTATTTGGAAAAGCTACCATCTGAAGTTTTTTATGACTTCAGTTGTCAGTTGGAAGAATACTGCTTGAATACGGAGCCACATTTCTCACGAGAATGCAGGTTTTATCATGATATCTTTCATGGGTTTTCCCATAAGTGTCCATTTGTGTATTCATCTAAGCGTGTCCCTGCACTTCTTAACACTGGGATCAACAGTGAAATATGTGAGCAATTCAATGCTTATATTCAAAAAATAAAGTTGTCTGCAAGGTCAATAAAGCAGTCACATTTTATGTTTTACTTGCATATTTTCAGTCATCTTTGGAATGAGAATGCTATGAAATGTTGGAGCTGCAGCTGTCAGCACAATCATTTACATTGTAAAATTTGAACTTGCAACAAGATCCTTTCTTAATCCGCATATTTATTCTTCTGTTGGATTAAAGAAATCACCATGTAGCATTTGACAGTGTACCAGGTCAGGTTATGACTCCAACAGATCTCCAAAATAGGCGCCTCCAGAAGATGGACAATGAAGCAGCCCCAGGTATTTGATCACGTATCGGTTTTTTATCCTGGCTTTTGGTATCTTTAGAGATGACTTGAGTTATTTTTTTTTATGTTTGAAACTTTTTTGGCTTTTTTCACATGCAAATTATTGGCAAAATCCAAAAGGATATGCACGCATTATAATAATAATAATAATAAACCGGTTCAAAAAAAGTAATTTAATACACTATTTATAATGGGCATTTGCAAAACATTATTGATCAAAGGGTAACCAAGGGGGAGCCTCAAAAATAGTGAGGCAGGGTAATAAAAAAAAATTTGAGGAAGATTAATTTTGCATGAGTAGTAAAACCCCATGAGTTACAACAACGAGTTGTCATGTACTGTTAAAACCCCATAAACTTTCACGTGTAAGAAAAATTCAGCGGAATTTCGCAAATGGTTTTCCATTCACAAAAGTGTCAGGGGGTGGAAATAGTGACATCCTATTAATTTTACATTAACCAGGATATTCATCAATAGGAAAAGTTGCATGCTGGAAAAAAAAACAAAAAAAAACAATGAACGCAAAAGTTTATTGCCACCAAATGTTTTTTTCAGCACGCATTCTGAACTGAAAGAACCTTTTTGATGTAAAATTGCAGAGGGTGTTGAGTCAACCCCACCAATGCAACAGTTTTGGTTTTAAATTCACCCTTAAAGGTCACGTGGATCCCTAAAAATCCTATTCTTAAAATATAAAAATCATGATTTTAACCCCTCATTTTAGACCACCAACAAAGCATTAGTTACTTAGGGAATTTTTAGCATGATTATTTAATATCTTATGGTGTCTCAAACTTTAAAAACAATAATCTCTGAAACTGGTTTAGTACAGTCAGTATTAGGAAACATTTCAATGCATCATGGGATTTGATTCAAACTTCCTTCAGATGTAATTTTTTTCATATGTATATGGTATGTTCACAGTTCAAAGTGCACTTTTCTCATCAAGAGTAATACGAAGAAGCAGTCCAGAACATGGCCAGGCTTCTGTCGACCCATCTTCCGCTGATCAAACCATCAAGGCCCTGGGGCTTTTTGTCTTCTTAAGGTGAGGATTATCGGCTACGGCTTTCATGCCCCGATCTTGTTGAAATTCTCTTGAAATGTGGTAATGGTGAAAGAAACATGTGTTGCCAAATTTTAATTTTTTCAAAAAAAGCTTTTGAGATATTCACATTAATTTGTGTTTTCAATTCCCAAGACTTTGTACAGGGGCCTGATTTTGGGCAGTATAGGAAAATGACCAAAATGGGGCTTTTGTGACAAACATAAAACTACACATTTATTTCCACTTATTTCTCAATAAGTGAGGAGTGATTAAGATTGGTTGATTTTTATGGTTAAAGAAATATTCAAAAAATCAATACAATTTTTTATTTTGCTGTTGTGTCATCAAAAGCAAAAGGGACAGGTGGGGTCGCAACAAACACTTTTTTGTTGAAGTATTTCTAGAAATTATGAAATAGTATCCACTTTTTCATAATTTTTCCTAGAGAAAATACAATCCTGTGATGAATAAGGGGTTAATTATGAAAGGAAATCAAAATTTAGAAAATTCTCACGTTGATTTTGGGGCAGATTGAGTCTTTCTATTTGAAATATAGGTGTTTGTAATTTTTCCTAAAATTATTTTTTTCCCTAAAAAATTTTCTAAAAAATTAAAACCACTTGATTCAAAAAAACTAACGGGAGATTTAGGTATTTGTTTATTAACACCATCCCTGGAGTTGTCAGCTTAAAAGCACCTTCCATTTAGCTGGGAAAAAATTTTTATTTGTAAAAAATAGGGAAATTTTTAACACAATAAATAAAAAACACTTAAACACCTCACCCAGTCTTGAAACTGCAAAAATTTGTGGAAGGAGAGTTCAACCTTACCCTAGTCAAGTCTGGACAAATTGAGTGTGGAGTTTTATTTTCATGGTAAGTTTTCTCTAAGGACCATTTTTATCCGATGATCCTACCAAAAGAAAGAGGGGAGTATTAAGGTATCAGAGTCGCCCGACTTTTGTTTGTAAGGTTATATGATAACAGAGACATGCCATTCACGCCAATATACAACTTTTATAGCAACGCTACTGTCGACTTTTGCCGAGTAGGTTGACAAGTGTCAAGGTGTAAGTGTTTGTCACCATGTAGAAACAAACCCCTTGTCAGAAATTCACTGTCGAATGAACTTCTACTCTCAACAGTGTGATGGTGTGTTTACAATAAGTCAACAGGTACTCGTAATAGTGGTGACGAAGTCGTGCTTATGGTTTTTCAGCATACAAACCAAAGTTCCACTGGAGTCAGGAGTATTGTATGTCTTTAGATTATGAGATAGGGTTCTATGTGTAAAACATTATAATATTAACAACAAGTACCACCAAAGGGTTCTACTTGTTTCTTCAGCTATTAGAACCAAGTCCACTGAGATGTCGAAAGTAAAATTATTTCCTCTGACCAGAAAGTAGTGATGGCTCTGACCAAGAAACCATCAGCTCCATTCAACCTAATCCAACAATCTATGGATCAACACCATTTCAAGGTTTGTCCAACGTTTAATTTCCAGTTGGTTGTTTCCCTGGCAGATCCATTCTGTAGGGTTTGCATTTTGTAGGTATAATTGATATTGAATCTTGAAAGGGGGCCACATTCAAAAAAAAATAAAATTGTTACAGGCGTGGGCAATGGAAAGTTTGCCTTGTGATGTGGCACGAATAGGAATAGTATTCTAATGGGCTTCATCTACAGGAACAACTGTTGCCATATTCGTTTTTGAAAGAATTTGTTGACCTCGATTGATTTTCTGTTTGTGGATTCTTACCAATCCAACATTCAATACAACCTTGTGGCGCAAATTTACAGTTCCAATTGAAAGACTGAATGTTCCGAATTGCCTGTTTTTAACCCCTCCAATAAGGATCAGCAAGTTCACAGGATTTTGCTGTGTCAAATTTTACGTCTTGTTCAGTAGTTAATCTTCAAGGCCAAATATTTTCAAGTCTCCAGCATGAAGTGTTGCTATAACATGGTTATTCCAAGAAACTCAGGGACATCAGCAGTCACTCACATTGTGAGCATTACCAGTTCTGTACAATGACACAGAGGAGCAGAGGAAGGCAATTTTGTTGAGAGGCTCCAAGTGGAGGATGATGCGCATGATGTGGAATGTGACAGATGCCCCATTAATGTGGAAGGGTGACAGATGACCCATAATGTCGAGCAAAAATTCAGCTTAGAGGATAATTTCCACAGGTCAGAAGAAAGAAACGTTTTTTTGATGTTTAAAGCCTGGTTGGTATTAGTCTCCATTTATTAGGTACGTACAAGAAGTAAGGCTCCTAGAAAGAAGGGTGACCCTTTCGGTATCAATGTAGGGTATTCCATCAAACAATGGTATCTTGTATTGATCAGTATTGATATGCACCTACACTAGACTGAGAAAAATGTGTAAAGGGTACTTTGATGATGGAACATTAGATTGTAGTTGAAAAAAAAAAGATAAAAATGTACCAACATCTGGGTATACAGACCTTAAAAGTTTTCCAAGGTAGGATATCTGTCTTTCAATGCCTTAATAAAAGACTTGATTGTTGATAGAATACTCAGGTGACAAGACGTATTACACATTTTGTCTAGGTCACAAAGGCAGTGGGGGATGAAAATAGGGCTGGGATTTTTTTGTCTCATCATGCAAACAAATTCCCACTTCTTCAATAGCCGGATTTGTAAGAAAATTAAGGACGCCATCCACCCAGAGTCCAACTTAATGAGTGCCCAGACATTTACAGATTTTATATTATCTTGGATGTCAAACTTTAAAATGATTTCAACAGAACATGCATATTTGTGGGGAATGAAACCCACCAAATGCTCGTATGTGATGGCACAAACAAGAGGTATATATTTGGCCAAAACATCTGTTGCAACCAAAAGAATCCACCAACATGTGGGAAACAATGTTTAGCAACAACACAGTTAGAAAACAGAAAGGGAGTTTTTTTGCTTTCCAAAAACAAGAATTCAAACTCAGATTGGGCAAGCAAATCTTCTTGCCCAATTTACTTTTTTTTGTTTTGGAAACCCTGATTTGCCCTATCAGAAGATGAGAGTGAAAATGGAAACACAAGTGTAAAGGAAGGAAAAATCATCTTCTGTGCTAAAACTCCCAGAACCAGTGTACACCTATGATGGAATGCTACATAAATCAGAACTTATCACCCACAATTGATGAGTCATTGCACCACTGTTCATGAATGGCTAGGGCCAATTTCATGATAGGCGGCCTCTTTTTGAATTTTGTCTTTTCATTCCTAGCATGTTCTCAAAATTAGGGGATCGAGTTTATTATTTGGTTTCCATTCCTCCATTATTGGGCTCTAAACCTCCCATAGCTTAACCCACTTGCTCCTGTCACAAGTTTAGGTGTGTGATATCATAAACATGCGCTAAAATGGCATTTCTGTGTCAACTGGAAATTAACGGTATTTTTGTCAAGCTGCCATTCTTCAAACACCCACATTTTCTCTATGCCTCTTACTATTGTTGAGGAATAAGTTCCACTTTGTATAAGAGTGCAAAGTAAGGAAATAGGGCTTTTCTGTATAAGTATGGATATTGCACGCAAAATTCAGTGTGTGGAATGTGGACATTGTCCGTTCACGTTACACACATTTTAATTTTAAAGTGGGTTCTTAAACAAACATTTCAATTATTTTCTTGGTAACAAAATATTTGTCAATTGATTAATTTATATCACATTTTAAAAAAGAAAAAAATAAAACATTGTTATTGCTCACTCTAATTATTGTTTACAGCAAAATGGATTTTGCAAGAGCACTCATGGTCCGTTCAATTTGGTCACATCCACCATATTTTAAGTGTAGAATTTGGGACTTCGTGAAGAATGAAATATTCCACTGTAATATTAATTTTGAAATACCACATGGAAGAAGCTTTATAATGGTACCTACACATTGTGGGATCATTACGATCTTTATGGGTCTGGGCATCCAAATTTAGTTTGTATGTTCACTTCTGTGACATAGTCACATCGGCGTCCACATCCAAAACAACTTCTTTCACTACTCAAATATAAAATATCATTTAGGGTACCCAATTGTAGTTATTTTGTTAGAGCATTTGGGATTGTCACTAAAAAGCACAATGAGTTATGTGTTCTATTATGCTGTTTTACATTAATGCCAGCAGGCCACTAAAATATGTTGTTCCGTTCAACACACATCTGTCACATCCTTTTTCCCCCAAAAGAGTTTTTGGAATAAAATGCCTAAACCTCATCAACTAATTGTTTGAGTGGCATTTTCACCTGTATGGGTTATCTTTGATAATGTCATTAAGGTTGTTGATGTATTTCAGAACCATTTCCCATTTTTTAATTTTCCGAAACCCTGTTTTTAGCCTGCTCAGTAATGACATGGGCTTAAGAAACATAATTTGAAGGGAAGAGGCCAGAAAACACATTGTAAAATTAACAAAAATGTGAAGGTTTTGTCAAAAAAAATCAGTTGGGACTGAATAAACATAATTCTTCAGATTAAACAAACTGTCATAATAAGCCAAATTTCCGTTCACAAGAAAAAGAAGAAAAGTCACATCACCCTAAAACTAGCAAATATATACTGATCCCAATAAAAGTGTTTTGAAATTTTCTACCATGTGTGGAAACTCTTAAATGTAATTAAAACTTCAAGATTGCTGTGGTTGAAACATTTTATTCAAACTGGCATTAGTTTGTCCGTTCACATTGTAAATTACCTATACCAAGACTTAAACCATGAATTAATCAGGAGTCATACAGCTTATTTTCAGTGTTGAACAGTAAATATTAGTAGTCAATTCCCCTTTTTGGTCACAAATTACACAACTTGAATTTGCCATATATCTGTGGAATGAAATAACAACCAAATTTATTCAAATTTGTCCTAGGGAAGCCTGGGGGATACTTTCTGTTGCCCAATGTCCATTTTTATTATAGGGACACAGGCAATGTTAACATTATTCATTGGTGAATTGTGACCTTCATTTTCAAAAAAAATTACCCAAAAATTAAACATAACTGACTTAATTGAGGAGGGGTGAACAATAGCTAGCCAGAGGTATTTATATGAAAACCTGTAGCCTTTTGCAAGAAGAAGAAAACGAGTAGTAAAACAACTCTTTAATCACTTTGAAAATTTAACCCTCAGTTGACAAAAAAGTGGCGCCGAATTGTGAAACGGGCCCTAGCTTTTAAAGGTTATCCCTGTCCTCACGGTCATGTAGTCTTACCAAGCTTCCATATGCTCAGTACATCTTTGACTATGAACTGCCTGCAATAATTTCAAGATTGTCGCATGCTGCCATAAATGAAGAGGAAAGGAGGAACATCTTTATTTATTTTTTTGCAAATCTCAATGAAAAAATCAGTCCAGACAGGGATGGTGCTCAAAGCCCCCACAGGTGTCACACAATAATTGGGCCATATAATCCACCATTGGGGTTGTGGCCCTTTTACTTCACAAAACTATGGAGGTTAGGGTATGAGATATGCCCAGTTTACAGCGTTAAACCCGATACAGGGAAAGAGTGACACCAAACCAGAAACACCTGTCAAAGAAGGATCTGAATTCTACATGGAGGGCCCCAAGAAAACTTTCCCTCTTCCTCTGGTTTTCGTCCACAATCAATGGTCATTGATATGGATGCCACATTGTTCCATCCAACGAAGGACGCAAGGATCCTTTTTTCATTCAGCATGTTTTATTTGGAAACAGCCACCATCTGAAGTTTATGACGTAAGTGTCACGTTGGAAGGATAATGCTTAAATAGGGAGCCGCATTTTGGAGAGGAATGAAGGGTTTATCATGATATCTTCCATGGGTCGTTCCCATAAGTGTCCATTTGTGTATTCAATACTAAGCGGGTCCTGAACTTCTTAACACTGGATCAACAGTGAAATATGTAAGCAATTCAAGGCTGATATTAAAAAAATAAAAGTTTTCTGCAAGGTCACTGAAATCAGTCACATTTTATGTGTTACTGCAATTTTTCCATCATCTTGGGAATGGAGAAAACAAGCGTGAAACTGTGGAGAAGCAAGCAGTCAGAACATCATTACAGTGAAAATTTGAACTTGCAACAAGATCCTTTCTTAATCCGCGATTATTCTTCTGTTGGATTAAAGAAATCACTACGTAGCCTTTGACAGTGTATCAGGTCAGGTTATGACTTCAAAAGATCTCCAAAATAGGCGCCTCCAGAAGATGGACAATGAAGCAGCCCAGGTATTTGTCCACGTATCTGTTTTTTATCCCATTTTTGATTTGTAGAGATGAAATGGAGTTATGTTTTTCTTAGCTTGGTAACTTTTTTCTGGCTTTTTTTTTTCACAGGCAAATATTAGCAAATCCAAAGGATATGCACACCATTTAATAATCATAATACCTGTTCTAAAAAGTATATAATACACTATTTATAATGGGCATTTGCAAAAAATCTGATCAAAGTGTAACAAAGGGGGAGCCTCAAAAACGTGTGAGGCCGGGGTAAACAACAACTACAATCTTGTCATAAGTCCTTGGAACACCTGTTAATATTGCAGCTATGCAAGGTAGAGATAATAGGATTGAAACGCAGTAACTATAACTGTCTGTCCCCTCCCCATCCCCTCCAATCAGTGTTGAAAACTAATATGGTGCGAGATTGCTCAAGTGTGTCATGCTCATGCACCATGAAATGAGGGGCGGGAACCAAATCTGCACAAAGGTTCCAACAATTTTGAAAAAAACAAGATTGTAGTACAAATCAAAACAGAGGCTATGTAGTGGACAAGCATGATTACACAGGATGGGAACAAGCCATATATTAAGAATGTCAAACTTCAGATTAAAGATGCTCGATTTAATGGAATTTCTAAATTAGGCTGATGGGATGGGTGGGGCAGAACAGGGGCAATAACAATTTCAAATGTTGAAACTGAAAAACAAAAAAAAATGCTCACGCATTACACTCAAAGTAATATTTGCCAATGTACCATGTCAAAACAAAGACGTGATACAAAAGAATAAAATCTATATTTTTGATGAGGGATGTGGTGTATATGGCATAGACCATGTTCTACAGTTTCCCCACCATAGGTCCTCATTAACACGATAAAGCCAGGGATATTCGTAAAGCTGTTCAAAGTCTTTCCTTGGAATCACGGCTTTGTAATTTCCATGCACTTACAGGCACTTCGTAATTTTATTAGGGATTGATCCAAATTTACAGATTTATTAGGACCAGGGAAATAGGATTAAGGTGTCCTGCGGCAGGAATTCGGAAACAAATGATTCGCTAGGTATTGATTAATATTTCCCTGGAGATAAGCCAGCGAACACAAGTGTTGAAAAAAAAATATGCACTTGGTGGATTCGAACCGGCGACCTCGTATTACTAGTGATGGCACTCTAACCCAACGAGCCACAAGAATGGGTTGGGAGAGGACCGATAGATATCATCTATAGGTGTTAGGTTCGAAGGTGTCCATAGCATCATGAACGGTATATTACATATACAAATTTATATTTGTTTTGTGAATTTTTAACTACTTTTAAATAATTTAACCGGTTCGATCGGCCAAGCGGCATAGGTTTTGTTTTCAAACACTTGCGTGCACTGCCATTCCAGGGAAAGAGTTAATAAATAACCATCCTTGTTTACGGAGAACTAAGGAGTTAACATTTTTAAAAAATGATTCGCTAATTCAACATAACATTCAATTCAATTGAAAATATTCAAGTTCCCTGCTTTGTCACACCAAAACAACGAAGCTCATTGGACTATCTAAACACACACTGGTTTGCCCCACCTGTGAAAAATACATACCGCTAGTACTCGTGCTGCTATTCGTACAGAGTGAGGTAACTCTCTTGTTTATACAAACAATCTAACAGAGAGGCTATTTTAGATGTCATATGACTGAGAAACAACAAATTTTAAACAATACACTAGCTTCTATAGGTTGGAAATTTCATGACAGATTTTAACAAGGGACGTACAAAATATCTACCCAAAAATCCCATATCTCAAAAAACACAAGAAATTGAAAACATGCAAATTCAGTCTAAAAAGTAACCAGTTATGATTGACGCGGGTTGGGAAAAATCATGGTGGGTTTATTTGGTCAAAAGGGACAGGGAGAATCAAACAATTTAGTGAGCAGCCCTGCCAGACACATGTTTTGGACAGATGGGGAAAATGAAAGGAAATTTCGAACTATTTTTAATATAATAAGAACAAAAATTCTCCTTAAATTCATTTATACCATGAATCTCCCAACTAATTATCACAAATATAAAGGCAGTTTTTTAACTGGCTCTGTCAGAGCACCTAACAGAATCTTCCTTATATGGAGTGATTAATGTAATAAAACACACACTTTAAACCCCTCATACAGATCGCCCAATTTTATCTTATATTAATACCGTGGTCTGTCAGTGGTCTGTCTGACACGCGTTTATCTTTCTCGTAGACCAGGGCCGAAGGTCAATGAAACTTGGTGGGTGGGGGCCCTTGACCTTTCGAAAGACCGAGTTTGTATTGGTTAGTGGATCACAAGTCATAGGGGTCCATTCAAGTTCAAACACGGTGTACAAACAAGTAGTGCGTTAAAAAGCCAGGTGATAGAGAAACACCCCCACCAAACCGGGGACGCCTAGATAGATCATTCAAATGATACGAAACGAGCGTGCATAAATCTAAAATAAAATAGATTATCGATAGTAAATGCATGTTTTATCTTTATTATGATAGTTTTAGACATGTAATTCTGAATTTTCAAGTTAAGAGCCAATATTTACCGGGGGTTTGAGGGAAGGCGCTTTTTTTTCTCATGCTAGGTACTATACGGGTCTCCTGCCCTAGAAAATCTGACCGTATCATGCATGGCATGACACGATAATACGCACCGTGCTTTACCTCATTATATTGTATTCAAATTACAAAGATAACCACAACACATGAATTTAATAAAAACACGGTCCTCGGACCGCTTGTGTCGACTGCCGTCGTGGTTGGTGAATGATAGACCTACATGACCACTTTGAACTTGATATGTGGGCACTTGACCGCATAAACAAATGCGGGGATCCCATGTGCACCTATGATTCAAGTTTGGTTCCAATTGAACTTCAACTTTTCAAATGAGGTCAATTTTACTTTTCATCCTATTTGACAACTTGACATCACATGACCTTGACCTTTGTATGCGAACCTTTGACCTTATCACCAAATGAGGTATCCCCTGTTGCACCTATTATTCACGTTTGGGTTCCAATTTAGATTCACTTTTCAAATTAGGTCAATTTTACATTTTCAGCCTATTCATTAACAACACTTCCGCTGAAAACAGTACAATTACCCTAATTGACCTTGGTATTCGACCTTTGACCTTATCACCAAATGATGGATCCCAGTTTGCGACCATGCTTCAAGTTTGGTTCCAATTGAACTTCACTTTTCAAATGAGTCAATTTTACATTTTCAGCCTATTTACAACTTGACCTGACATGACCTTTGCCTTTGGCATGTGACCTTTGACCTCATTAAAAAGTGAGGGGATGTCATGTTGCACCTGTGACCCATTTAAGTTTGGTTTAAATCCATCAAATATGAGGAATTACAGGCAAAGTTAACCCTTTTTTCCAACAGACAACAACATCATCACTATCCATGCCTGGGACATGGGCAACCAGACGCCTAATTAGGATGGTGTCCCCCTTAATTAAAGTTTCCCGTATGTAGTACACAGACCTTTACACCTCTCTAACTGACCCCGTGTCCACGAATGGGTCAACTGTTACTTGTTCGGTATTGACGATATCACAAGTATTTATTCCTGTCAATTTCAGTTCAATCGGAGCTTGTTTGTAAATTTTGACCTTGAACTTTGACCATTGGACTTTGACCTTTTAGGGTCGAGACTATCATAGACCTCTTCTACTATTAATATTCAATCACTGTAGTAATAACGGGCTTTATCTGCGCTCTATAGGCTGAGATAAATCCAATTTGGTCTTATTTTTTAACATTTTTTGTGCAATTGACCTTTTTGACCCCCGTAATGACTTTAGATCCCGGTATAAAAAAACCTTGTGGTACACCACCAAAATGCATTGTTCCAATGCAAATAAACAAATTCTACTATGCTTAGTTCTGGAGATAAAAAAAGTCTGAAATTATTGTCTTAAAACCGGAAATGACCTTAAATGACCTTGACCTCAAACATAAAAATTACCTTGCATACACCAGGGTAACATAATGCATAATCTGTAAGTTAAAGTCTTGTACTATGTTTGAGTTTTTGAGATAAAAGTTTTGAAATATTTTGGAAATTTTTGGTTTTTGACCGGAACAGTGGACCCTTAATGACCTTTGATCCTGAAACTGTGGACAACCAAAAGACCCCGGTTGGTAACAATTTACATGGCTCTAATGACGTCACCCTGCTACGTAATTTGTAGGACAGCGATTTTTTTTGAATATATTTTTCACAATTTTTTGGCTTTCAAACCCGAAATGACCCCCTTAATGACCTTTGACTCCTATCCGTGAACACCCTCTATATTGAAAGCAGGGTACAGTGGTTCCTCTGAAACAGTTGGTTGCTATCGGGTAATTCGGTAGAAGAAAATTTTACAATTTAATTACAATTTGAAGCTGTGGCCAGTACAAAGTCAGACAGGGGTCAATGTCCATATGACATTAATGGGAGGGTGTCAGCGGTTCATGTGATGTAAGTCTAGTCAAAATCCGTCAAATGATGATGAACTTAGACGCAGTTTGAAGTGTTGCCAGAAGAACGAAAGGAAAGAAGAACCCATCAAACACAGAACAAGACGGCTGACAGCCGTCTTGTAAAGAGAACGCATTTCAGAAACAGAACAAGACGGCCTGAGGCCGGATTTGTAACAACAACAACAGACAACAACAGGGGCAAAGTGATCCCTATGCAGTCGTCCTGCTTAGGGAGGCGACACAAAAACCAGGAATTACAGGTAAGGTTTACTTGTTCAGAGTACGCATTCATATTTTTCTTCACATGAATCAAATTCACCTTGTAAGAAAAATTAAAAACGTGAAATAAATGTAAAGGTTTTAAAACATAATAAAAACGAATCTTATTATGTGTACACCACCAGGTGGTATATACACCACAAATAAGATTTCAGCAAGCATGTTTTAACAAGATGTGCCATGAAATTTAGATGAGATGGGTTAAAGGAAAGCAGGTTTAGACCAGTACCCACCACATTTTTTTTGTATTCTGTTTTATTTATTTTCCAACTTAACTATCCTTGATAAAGCTTATTCCCGAATTTTGAGTTGATCCCCATCTTTGCGTTTTTGTGTTATGGAGCAATTGCTTGTTTCCCACGGTTCATAGGCCCTTGCTGTAATTTCTGTCCGTTTACAGACAGACAATACAAATTGTTAATTTCTACCGATACTACGTAATTTTGCACGTAAGATTTAGGTACCCATGGATTACTAAGTCTAACGGTTCAGAAGATAAGATCTCAATAAGTCGGGGGGACGATGCTTGGGATCACGAATGCCCCTTAACATTGAACAAAGACTCAATCATCATGAACGAATATGTTTTGAACACCTGGCACTATAGTCACAATTTTTTTCCCTAGTGGTAACATTTTATTTGACTCTCAGTTTGACAGTAAATAAAATGCTTTCACTCCCTGGCCCTGTATTCTGTTCTGCTCTTAATTGACGCCCGCGTGGATTAAAACTTTGAACTGCCTGACAATAAGATATCTCATGATCAGGGCCTTATCCAGTGGGGGGGGTGCGACGCACCCCCCAAAAAATGACAAAGGTCGCTTTTGCAATGTTAAAGTCCGCTTTGGCCAGGTCGAAGGTCCGCTTTTTCCCTGTTGAACGTCCCTAGGTCTGTTAAATTGTGGTGCATGTTATTGTATGGTTTGCGGTTATGTGAATGCTACTATTATTGTATTGTTTTTTGTTAACGCGAATATTCTCATTGTTCCCCCCCCCCTTCAGATTTGGGATCACGTTTAAAAAATTTGGGGCACCGGCGGCGCAGCGAGCCGAAAAAATTTGTTTTTCGACAAAAAAGGCCCTTCTGGCAAATCCGCCCCCCCCCAACTTCCTGCCTACGGGCACTGTTCATGATTAAAATCTATTTGATATCTACAATGCAAATATTTTATCACGTATAATCTAACACAGAGTAAAATTCGTCCATCAGATGTATAAAAACAAGCAAAAAATTAATCACGTCATGTCTGTTGGCGTCACTCGATCCTGGTACAAATCCCATACAAGATTTCCGTAATCACTGCACATGTTCATTAATTATTCATAAGCCGTGGATCGATCTACATAAAAAATCCCGCTGATTTACAAAATATGTGATGCGTGTACATGCACATGCACTTACATTGCGTTATTACTCTGTCTCTATGTCTGACCTGGCTGAGGGGCCGAGGGGAGTGATCAAGATTCGGGTTTTTGCATCCTCCAGGGCGCACACCACAAAAAACGCTCCATGCAATACACGTCAAAAATACCAATCAATATTTTGAATGTTTTGATACCATTTCCCTATAGGAACACAAACTACAACTTTCACAGAATTTGCATTTTTGAATGTAATCTAGTATAGAATTTTACGAAAAGGCATAGAAAAATCACCACCACGAGTTCAGCCGACATGCACGCATCATAGCCGCTTTCGACTCATGGCCGGAGTCGAGGGCCTACTTTCTATACAAAGCGAATTCAAATGTGATAATCTCAGCAATGATCAAGCATACTCTTCACTTTTATATAATACCACCCGCACTGGAAACCGGTTCCCGAAGGACTTCAAAATATCTCACACATGTTTTTGTTATTGACTGAACTACCGAACATTCCCGCAAATGTTGGAGATTTAGTGTTTGTGCGCCCTGCAGGCGGTAGCCCTACTGCATGGTTTCTATGCCATCCTATAGTCGATCAAAGTGAATTTAAACATTGTTTGTTTTTTGTGATAAACACAAAAATGGGAGAAAGAAGATAAAGGCGACAAGCAAAAAAATAGAACACCACCAAAATCTACATGGCAATTCAGTAAACCAAGGAGAGGATGAACGGCCCAACCACAGTTATAAATGCTACTGTTGATCCTGGTGACGAAATTATTCAAGAATGTATGCCTGACCAAAACTGAGTAACTCTGCATCTAGTAGAAAGTTTAGCAATAGGCCTACTAAAACACCCAGTAATTCCAAGGATGAATTGAGTGAAGCATTAGTACAGATGATGGACTGAAGTATCCAGTTTTTCAGTCCAAATATTGAATTCACGTGGCAACTGTGAAACTAAAATTACATGACCCTGGTCTCTTCCAAAAAGGTTTGCTTCCTTACAACTCTGGTATGTCAGATTGAACTTTTGTTATTTTACTGAAATTTTAGCCACATCAATCAAAAATTCCGTCCAACTCTATAATTAAGGTGACAATGATGAAATAAATCGAAGAACTCTATTGCATTCTGTGAAGGAAAAGGACACCTTCTATGTTGAGATTTTGTGCATATTTGAATTATCCTCCACCATTAAAGATAAGACGATGGCAGATATCACAAGTAGGCATTATAAGATTCTTATTGCTGAAGCTCAAAAGCATGGCAAGTGCCGCAGAAGAAGTACGCACATCATTGTCCATCGGATGAATGCGGATTAAAGTGGGGAATTAACATGGCAAGAAGAGAACAATAGCTCATTGAATTGATTCGTTCAAGCTATGAGATTTGAAAGTGGGAAGTCTTAGACTATGAAAACCTCAGCAGCAGGCATTGTGAAAGGGTGCCAAATATGGAAATAAGAGGGAAAAAACCATCCCCCTCGTATTTTGCGATGGAAGGCTGATCATCACTGTAAATCAATCACTCATGATCAGTCACCAAGCATGAACTGGGTTGAGCCCCGTTTATCGGGGAGGAGTGTCGCATCCTGTAACTGAAATACACTTCATAGCTTGGGATGGTGACACACAGTCCATTTTCAGCTGTTTGTAAAATAAACCATATGGATCAATACCTATTCAAAACGAAATTTCGCGTCTCGGATTTCGCTCTCGCATACTTCAAAGTATATAAGCGGTGGGCCGCCCCATGACCCTTGACCCTGGCACGTGACCTTTGATCTCATCAACATATGGGATCGCATGGTGCACCTATGACAAAAGTGTGGTTCCAATTGAACTTCAAGTTTTCAATTTAGAAGGATCAATATTTTAACATTTAAGTTAAAGCCCATTTTTCAACTGACCTCACATGACCTATTGACCTTTCCTTCACATGACATTTGACCTCATCAACATATTAAGGGATCCCCCGACACGCACCTAGGACAGAAGTTTTGGTTCCAATGAAAGTTAACTTTTCCAATTGAGGTCAATTAAAAAAAACTTAACATTTGTGACACACACATACACACAGCCACACATCCACACATTACACACGCACAACGTGATTGCTAAGTGGTCCTGGCCACTATAGCTGGCGGCCGCCAAAAGAATGTGTCGGACACATCCAAAAACGTGAAGGTGGGAGAATCCGAAACCTGAAACAAAACACTAGTCGGACAAAATTGAGCGATCATGCTGGTATAGCATGCAGGGATGACTAACTTTGCAGAAAGTGGATACTTTACAAAACTATTTTGAATAGCTACCGAGAAACAAAGGAAATAAATCTGCCATGATAAAGAATATATGGGCATCTCTCTATCACATGGCATCCACGGAAGACAACCCCGGCATCAGCAGTGCCCAAAAGAGTGACGTTGGTGTGGATATAATCACACGACAAAGCTGACAAAACAAAACTTACACCACACTAATTGTATTCCAGAAGCTTATTGAGTTCTTAAGCCAATATCAAAATTTAACACAAGATGATTGTTAGATAGATGTCTTCGACTGTTTTATCACAGAACAACAATGATTCGCTAAATGGCATATATGGACGGAGAACCAAAAGATACGTATGTTGGCAGTGTGATCATGGACATTGGTGTGGCAAGTGCAGTGTTGGCTTTCCAATAATGGCATGCAAAGATGGCAGGGTGTTTTGGAAAGGCAGAATATTTGTCCTGGGAAATATACAATGGCATTATTGAAACAATTGACATCAACAGAATATTTAAAAATTAAAAAAAAAAAAAAAAAAAAAAAAAAAAAAAAAAAAAAAAAAAAAAAAAAAAAAAAAACGCTGTGTAGAATGAAAAAGTGTGTGAAGACACTTATCTTTTGAGATGAGGGGGGTGATCTATGAGCCCGCACTGGGGATTGTAAGTTTTAGTAATGTTCAGAGTCATTTAGAAGTCATAAGACTTTAATTAAAGTGAACTGAACTGTATTTTGATAACATTTTTATCCTATAACGTAACTAAAACTTTAACCACATTCCTAGCGTTTTCCATTTCGCAGAATTCAGGTTAAAAAATAAATTATCTCAAAATTTTTTCTTCATAAAACTGATTAGTGTAGTTTTTTAATCTTTAAAATGTACTCTAGGTCTTGGTCTACCACTATTCTTATTTCGCATGAAAGTGTGAGAGAAAAATAAGCCTCGTAAATGCTGAATTAAATGAAGTAAGCAATTGTTTCAAAGCGATAAGTTATCAATTACCGCTAGCAAACAAATTATATGATATTTGGCTCGTCTCATATGACATCTGCTAAAATACAACCCGAACGTAATGTCAAATTATACATACATTATTGGAATAGTTAAAATATACCAATTGTTGGGCGTATTATGATGAATCTCTCACATGAAGCGCACATCGACTGCGTTTCAAAAAACATTGTCAAGAAATATTTTTATCTGAACAAGTTAAAATATATTGTTCCGCAGCGAATATTGTATACCCTATATTGTACTTTTCTCTTACCTTATCTCATTATGGCATACTGGTTTGGGGGGAATACGTGTAAGACATATTTAGATGAAACTTATCAAGCTGCAAAATGGGCAATAAGAATAATAGCTAATAGTCATTACAGAAATCATGCCCGACCTTTATTTGCCAAAATAATTTTGTTTAACGTGAAGACTATACTCTCTTGAACTCGGTGTATTTATGTACAAGTAATTTCGTGAATGATCTACCTAATGCTTTCAACAACTGTTTATAAAACGTTCAAGCATCCACGATTATCAGACAAGATATGCAAGTGATCTCAATTTAACAAACAATAAAAACAGACTTCTCTCTGACCATGCTATACGATCGAGTGGCCCCGTTTTTTGAATTCATTAGATGAAACAGTAAAGATCTTTAAGTCCGTAAAACATTTCTCGTAATCAGCTGACAACAACCCTAATCTTAATTCATGTAGCTTTACCTTTCGAGCACTGTCCATTGTCCTGTCTGTTAGGCGTGTATGTCCTTTAGAGTTTTTTGGTCCTTTGGTTTTATAATGTAAAAAAATTTTGAACATATGGCGTTTCCGTAGCCTGGCCTTTTTCCTCTCTCTCTCTCTCCACAAACAACCGTTTTTGTGACTGTTTGAGTGCGACAGCTTTGCATGTTCTCTGTGAGGGATGCCGAGTTCAGGTGTTTGTTTCCTGTCGGGTGAGCCTGGTCGGAGGGACTTGGTCTGGTGTTGCGGCGGCGGCCCATTGAAACATATATTTGTCTTTACGGAAAGACTATTTTCGTCGGCCTCAATTGGCTTTTCCTCCTCCATATTGCTTGTCTTGGTTTGTATATAACAATTTTTCAGTTTTTGTAATGCAGATGGAAATAAATAAAATGATCAAACAACAACCTATCTCATTACAAACTTTTGGAATTGATCATTTTTTACAATGTCATCATTTACTTGTAGGTGCTATTCAATGCTGGTGGATTGCCCCTTACCCCATGCAGGACCTAGGATCTTGGCACGAGCTTTAATTTGCACCTTAATGAACTTCTATGACATTCCATTATGAGCTAACACTTTTTTTTAAATTTTACTTTCATGCTAATTACTTAACCAAATGAGGCTAATTAATTATTCAATAAATTTAAAAAATAAATGTTTTTCATATTGTACTTGTATTGACTTATTATGAGTTGTCTTGATTATTGTGGCTTCATGTATTTTGTCTACTCCTCCCCCAATGTGACACATTTAAATAAACGGAAAACATTTTTAATGAGGTTTGCTCATAATAACGCAAATTGGGACAGTGTTAAAAAATTCAGCTGAAACTCCAAGAAGCATTGAAAACAAACTACCACACTTGGAAATACCTACCACCAACTTCACTAACGACCTGCATCATCATCTGTATAGCGATAAGGAGGACACGTAAACGCAAACGGATCCTTCTGGAATTTATTTCTGTTGTATAAAAATTCTCTGTCCTCAACAAACAACCTAACTGTATTGGAACAATTAATGATTGAAAAACTATGTACAATAATTTCAGATCAAATTATTCACACAAAATGTAATCCGATAGATCTTCAGCAGTTGAGCCAACTTACCGCAGAAAAATGCATGTTTAAGGTTCAACTAACTCAATATGTCATTGTGCGTATATTTATACAAAACAGTAAGGAGGTTGGGGAGATACGCGATGATGATAAACACATCCCGATTACAAAGCTGACTGGATTATATAAATTTTTTGCAATACACAAGAAATGAAATTAAAATATGCTTACAATAGGTAATCATTCGAACAAGTAAGTCCGGAATGTTTGCTAATGAAGTGTAACCTTTGAACGCACTGTGTACAACCTCATGTGGCCGTGTGGTCCGTGACTTACACAGAGACAAAATTTGTGGTGATCGTAGCATTTGATTATGTGGCAGGAAACGAATGATAGATCTTCAAAGAATGCCTTTATCATCCCACATTACCTCACACTACAATCGGTCAGTGGTTCTTGTGATCCAAGTTTGGATGCAATATGCCAAGCGTTTGGGCAGAGATACAAAAAACCAGTTAACCTACCCAAAATGGAACACCCACCCATAACCAATGGAACACACAGAAGGAATCTGCTATCATAAAACCCCCATTCCTTTTAGGCCAGGGGATAAAAATTATAGAAAGGTGGGAAGAGCTATACACATGCCATTCTTTGAAGTGTTTGTTAAAGTCTAGAGTGATTAAGGTGGGGACATAGTTCACTTATCCAATGCATGGGATTGTTTTAATATTTATTTTGGTAACTCTGGCTTATTACTACTTTATGTATGGCCTTACACAATAGTTTCAAACGAAAGTCATTAAACCTAGGAATAATTTTGGCCACATGCAATAGGTTATACGATGGCTACAGGAAATACCGCCCATCCTATGAGCCTCGGACTTATGAAAAGTTTCTAACAGGGCCATGGATGGACTGCAGGGAACCCATCAGGAAATCTTAAAGACAAGCAACATTCTTTCGGAGTCCTTGACACTCAATGATGTGTATATAGTATGATCTAGTGTTAGGTTTCAGGCAGCAATCCTTCGAAAGTGAACAAAGTAGACAACCATAACTTCTGGCAGGACTTCTCCATGAAGCATCTCATGTGATGAGATACCAACCATTTTTTAAAAATTGCAACATCATGACATGCAAATAATTTTGATAACTTTATAATCCATTTTTTTATTTATTAAAAAAACATGTGAGCTTTTGGAAGAAAATACCTTGACTGCATAGTCCTATAATGGGTTAAAAGTCATGTCTAGATGCAAGTATCACACTTGACGTGCTTGTGCGGATTAAAGAGTGTTAGTATCGTCACAGACTGAAGGAGAAAGGGGCAGCGATGGAGGCGTGCACAAGCGCCGAAAAAGGAAGAGACGCCATTGTGCGCCGCCAGGCTTCAGTTAAGTCTCGCGTCAGAGTGCCTTTAATCTCCTCAGACCAGACGGTGAATTACAACAAGGGAAATGCCCCGAGCATCCTCCACAGGGTACACCAGAGCTGCCGGAACGACTACTGAACTTGCTGAGAGCCACCTTAACTCAACAGTCAGAACTTACCAGTTTGAAGAACACCGGACAGTCGACCCATCACGCGTTACGGATCGTCCCAGAAGGGTGAAACCCTGCACAGTAAGTAATGGCGGGATCGTTTGGGAATTTGCTGCAACGTGGATGGGAGGTGGGTCCTGACTACGGATCTTTCACCACCCCCGCCAGTCTTCCCCCGTGTAGTGGTGCTAGGGGCGGCACACTCTGAGTGAGGGGGCTGTGTGCAGGGTTAAAAGATTGATTTTTCCATGTCCCTTATTTTTTATGAGATAAAGTGTAATTGATTAAAATAAACCGGTTATTCCTTTAACTTCACGGGGGGGTTGGCCATCCCATAATTAATTATGCTAGTGCGCTTTTGGAACCTACCCAATCAGCAATCGGCAACACGCAGGCTTGGGGCTTGGGGATTTTGGAAGAAGACTCATCTTTAAAAATAAGATAAAGGGAAGGAGGAAGGGAGATCTCTAAAATGAAAGAGAATGGAGGTCTTAAAATAAATGAGAGGAAGTTGCTTAGAGATCAAATGGTAAGCTCTTAAAAGGTGAGGGATCTTACAAACATACAACAAGACTCCACCCGAGTTCTAGATTTAGAGTTCAAGAGTTAGAAATTAGTAGGAGTAGTCAAAAGGTAGAAGAGTATTAACGAGAGTGCAATCTTAGAGAAAGCAGGGAAAATACCTTTACGGCAGAGGCCCATAATTGGTTTTAAAGTTATGTTCTAGATGGCTTAGTTATCACATGACTTGCTTTCTTTCAACTGCCATCGCGTGGTCAGTGGGTACTAGCAGCTTGCATTGATATCAATCTATATATCTGCTGCAGGTATAGGCGATACCTTTTTGTTGCGTGGTGCGACGAGCTTGTTAACATTATACGGTATGTGCAAATTGTGAACCCAACTTGCATTATGATTTTACAAAATGAACTTTGTTTCTTTATCTCCTTTACAGTGTCCAAGTCTGTGAGGCTATGCCAGGATTAGTGCCGGTCAAAGTAGAATCAGGCCCAGAGTTGCATGGCCATATTGGGGCCAAGTTCTTCAGGTATGACAAAATAATATACCTTGGCCCCTGGGGTTGAAATGAAATCGATGAACGGTCTGGTAAGAATGAAATGAAATACATGTCGTCCATGTTTAGTTGTGGTTGTTTTTATGTGATTGTCACTCACTAAATATACTGCCAGTTATGGCTCATTATTTGAACCAATTTCATGGTAGCAAATCCAAGTGGAAGGTTTGGATTAAGTTGATCGCTTACTGATCATAAGCAGCAACGTCAGGCAAAAAATGGAATGAGGATGGCGATTTCGGGGGTTGCTTCAAGCACTGCGATGGAATATGAAGAAGCAGATACATAGGTTAAGGAATTGATGGATGTGGGAAAACAAAGAGACTGCTCATCAACTAATAGAGTAACTGCTAGTTTGAAGGGGACAAGTCGCTGCTGATACAAAGCTTGAGAAGCCACTTTGTGTGTCCAATTTTGGACAGATTTTCAAAGAGAAACTTACGAACCAATGCCACACCAACACGAAAACGAAAGCCACAACATCCCGCCCAGAAGAAACGAAAAATTGCACAAAAAACCAAAAACAGATATCAACACCATCTCAAGCTGTTAACCCATGCAAATTTAGGCAATTTTAAAACAATGGCGACACAATTTTGACAACTGCTAGAAGTAAGGACATGCAAGAGCTTTAATACCCCCCGCAAAAATCAGAAAAATCCATTGCCGGGATCTTGCCAGATACAGTGGGACGCGGTCACGCTGGCATGCTTTATTTTTCCTTTTTCACATGAAAATATGGTGCAGCGCTGACCTCTCCAGTTGGTAGAAAACGTTTGAATCAACTTCGTTTTTGGGGCTCATAAATACGTTGTGTTCATTTTCCAAATATTGCAGAAATGTTTCCTAATAAAGTCTACTTCAATACCTCAGATGGTATAATTAGAATTTAATTATACTTTTGGGTTGAAAACAATGATGAAAAGTGACAAACAACTCCTGTTTTTAATTAATGCGTGGGTGGTCTTGACAAATTTAGGAGCCCCACATCATTTTAAAGTTTGGGACCACTCATAAAGGGACTACTTAATCTGTAAAAATCTGTGCACGTGAAGCTGTATCGGTTTGTGAGAAAGGCGAAGACCCCGGTTAGTTCATAGATTGCCATTTTGAACAGGAATTCCCCTATACTTTACATCGCGAAAAACATCAACTGATTTGCACCGTTTACTGTGTGGGGAAATCAAAAACAAAGAGCAAGGACGTGTGTCTTTTGTGTTTGTGCAACATCATGCGTCTGGACCGCGGTATACAACAATTCTGCGGTATCAATTGTTGTCACTGGGACTCAGGACGACTGTTTAGGCCTACAAAGGTCTAATTTGAATGTTATAGCACCCTCTATATGATTTATTTCCCATGAAAAGACGGACCCAAAAACTAGGATTTTTATGAAAAAATCATATTTGCCCGCAATGAAAATTTCACAAATTTACACAGGATGTAGATACTGGTATAAAATACTCCAAACCAGTAGTCAAAAAGTGTGTCGACATGATATTTTTGTTTATTCTCGTTTTTATCATAATAAATGAGACTTTCCAAAAGCCTTGCATCAGCAAGTCAATGTCAGAGGAGTGGACTGGGGATGCTTTTGGGTGATGAGACATTCAATTGCCTGTGGGGGGAATATGAAGAAGGAGATACATGAGGCTTTAACAGAATTTATTGGCATGTTGATGTGAGACTACCCCAGAGACTACCATCACCTAATAGAAAGAGTAGTAATGCTAGTTTGAAGAAGACAGTTTTGCTGAAGGTGAAGCTTGATGAGGTGGGTGTCAACCTTATAGGGGGACAGATTCTCTAAGACACTACCTGTGCTTCAGCTGCAGCTAAGTGATGAGAACATGGAATATCTTGGAATATAGCAAGCCTTTTTAATAAAAAAACATTGAGGGGACAGACTGTACACAAAGAAATCAAACAAGACATGCTATGTCAATAATACAAAAGTGCCAAAAAAAGGATTATGTCAGAGACCTATTCAAGAAGAAGGGAGGCCAGCAAACACGTCCGGGTGGTTGATGCATTCTGACGAGCAGAGGAAGAAGCTGACCTTATGTCATGGCAATAATTTCATACCAGCCGTTGATAGATTACAGATCAGAGGACATGCACACTTCAAAACAGCTGCCGTACAATCAATGTTAGTGGATTTTTTTTAAGTGATGTCACTAACTTACAGTTATAGCTATATTGAGGCCCATTCCTGATTAATTCAGTTTCTTTTTCATGATGCTGCTATGAAGGAAGGTAGCAAATTCAATCCTGTGCAGGGGTTTTGGATTAAGCTAAATGGTACTGATATAAAGCCACTAATCCATGTAGGCGAATGGAATGGAGATGTCGATCCGGTCTTGGTGGATGCTTCAACCCTGTGACAGAGCTGCCCAATTAAAGATTTTTTGAACATCGGGAGAGGGCGCGGGAGATGTGATCTTGGATCGGGTGAGATTGATTTAGAACAGGGAGATTTTTAAAAAAAATTAGCGAGCGGTTTCACAGTGGTGTAACACCTAAGTCCTCAAGAGGGGAGACAGCCAAGGGATTTTTGTCTTAAATATTCAAGTGGAAAGTTCCTACAATTACAAGTGTGCAACAGAGATTTTAAAAAATTCTTCATTTTATGATATGTATGGTGAAAGTTATGTAGATTTGACGTTATATTGAGTTCTCACCTAATATTCGCAGCCAAAATGTCTTTTAAAGTGGAAAATAAAGGCAGAACTTGGTGAGTCACGTCGGGCTGCTCCAATTTCATCACATTTGAGCAAGGGCTCCGCCAATGGATATTCAGATTATGCAGTGTTGGGGCATAAAAATCATTTGACCGGGTGCGGGTGTTTAATTTACAATATCGTAATATAATGGAAATGTAGTTACTTCTGAATTATTCTATTAAAAAGAAAAGTACAAATTTCATTACATGAGCTGATTCCTTGAAACCAATGTGACTGAAACATATGCATTTTCCTGCTTGAGAATGATGAAATGCCCCAAAATACAAATAACTACCCCTAAATAAAAAAGAAATGGAACTTCCCTTCCGTTTGGCCAGCTGCGTAACGACGTTGTCCAGATCGCAGGGCTCCATTTACTAATAGCAAAAACTTGAGATTTATTAGATATAAAGACTGTCTTCTTTGCGGAATACTCCTAATAATACTACACACTACCTTGGTGGATGTTAAGGATTTATATACTAAGAATAAGCACTCTGACGGCAAAATACACGTGGATTATACCTCCGACGGAGAGCCTGCTTGTGTTGTATCCTTTTTCCGCCATTGCGGTCATGTGATATTTTGTGCGGGAAAAAAGGTAAACAAAGGCCGCCAGTGCCGCACGGGTTTGTTTGCTTGGATTGCTTGACTTTGTTGTGAGCCGATTCTGTTCTTGGTGGGTTATGCTATCAATAAAAACAGTTCTATAAAACTGGTCTAAAAGTGGTATTCTTGACTCTACTTATCTGCTCGGATGGAATCAAACTTGTATGGAGTTTACTTCATACCTAAACTGTTTGAAACTATAGGTTCTCTTCCTCACAAGTCTTATGTTTGTAAATATGGATTTGTGAAAAGGGGAAGTTTGAAAAGCAGAATAGTTTATTATGCCAACCTAATGCCACATTCAAGGTGGAATTAATTGGCATGTGGTGCATTGAAAATAATCCGTGGACCTGCCCAAGATGGTGAAATAGAACCTAACACAATCCATTACTAGAAATGGTTCTACAACAAATAATTTCAAACCCATCTCCTACAGCAAAACGGAACTTCTTCAATTGAATGATTATGAGCACCATACAGCCCCTCGCCCTCCCATGTGAGCTTTGGAAAAAAATCCCAAAAACCTTAAGAACGTGGGTATAAACAACCGCTGTCGAATACCTCTGCAGAAAAGAGGGGTGGGCGTCAAAACACCTTAGCGATTAAAGACCTAGACGAAACCAATCTCAACCTGTCATACCATGCCTCCAAATCTGTCCCTCTTACATTACAAGGCTTACCAGCTGATCTTTAATAATAGACAATTGTGTTCGTTCTGTTACCTTGTGTTGTCACTAAAATGCTCAGTATGTCCGCAACAAAACTCATGTTCTCTGGATTATTGTAGATAATGATCTGAATTTCGCGATCATGAAAGCTGGTTGTCCAAGTAAAAAATAAACACAAGAAACCTATTGGTGAGATGTCGTTACACCTGGTTATGATTTGGTTCACATGCATGCCCCCAACAGGCGTGGTGGGGGAGTTGCTGTGTGATAACATAAAAAAACAACACACAGAAAGTACCAGCTCCCAGTTCAAATATACATCATTTGAAAGACTTATGTTGTGATTTTGACATTTCCAGGAACATATCTTTTTCAATTGCTATATACAGGCCAACATACAGCAAGAAACACCGTGTTACAGCTAGTGTATTTCTCCAGGAATTTTCTGATTTGCTTTAGCACGCTGTCGTCTGTTTCCAAGACTAAACTCATCGATAGTTGGTGACTTTAAACTTTCACGTTGAGGATTCAAATATTAATGGTATACTGCACGATTAAAAGAATTGCCTTGATATTTGGGATCTTGTCAATATGTTAAACTCTCAACCACACCAGTGCAGATACATATGTTGGGATTTAGTCATTGCTTGTGGCCTCCGATAACCTGATTAACTATGTTAACATAGATTGTTTAATGATGATCTGTTTCCATTCTTGTCAGTTGAACCTTAGAAAACCCATCGTGAGGACACAAATCTCTAAGGAAAGTAAAACTTAAGAATATTGACCATGAGGATTTTCTGTGGACATAGAAAGATCCTTCTCCACATTAATTTCAGCAGTCTGATCTCACTGAATTGCAACCAATACAACACATCTTTGCGAAACATTTTGAATTGTCATGCACCTTTGAAGACTCGTACGCTTACTATACGACCATCCCATCCTGGTATTCCCCTGAAATCGACGAAGCGAAGAACGTAAGGAAAAGACTTGAACGTAAATGGAGGAAATCCAAATTGGAAGTGGATCGTCAAGTTTTAATAGCTCAGCCGCCAGTGTCTATAAAGATATATAATTGCAAAGGATAATTACAGGGAAAAGATATCTAACTGTACTGACCAGAAACAACTTTTTAAGATCGTCGAAAGTCTTGCATCAAAAAGAAAGGAAAAGCGAAACTTCCTTCTCACCAGTTATAAAGACATTGGGTCTGAAAATTAACAAATTCTTTGTGTTTCTAAAATGCAAAAAATACGCAGAGTGACCTAGACTCTGAATCAACTGATGCTGACAATCTGAACACTCCCACTTTGGACAGTGAACATAATATAACTTCCTATTTAGAAGTTTTTGCTACTGACATATAGACGGAGGAAATTTTATAACATCATCAGTGCTTCACCGCCAAAGTCGTGCGACTTGGACCCTATTCCGACCGCTGTTGAAAAAAACATATTCACCTGCTTGTTCCACTTATCACACAGATTGCTAATCTTTTATTGGAATCTGCTGTCTTCCCATCCTGTTTCCAAGACGCTCTTGTGACACCTTATGAAGAAGCCATCGCTGACTCAGAAATTTTAAAGAACTACCGTCCTGTATCAAACTTGGCAGTCATCTCAAAAGTACTTGAAAAAGTTTGTATCATCGTCTCGGATTGCTCATCACCTCGCTTCACCTTCAACCTTTATGAATGCTTTCAATCAGCTATAGGATACCATGGAACCGAAACAGCATTCATCTGTGTTCAGAATGACATTTTGCGCAGTATTGATCAGAAGCGTGATGTGTATTGGTTCTCCTCGACCTATCTGCTGCCTTTGATACCAAAGAACACAGTATCCTTAGCGTCGAGTCATCTCCGCTCTGTTGGTCAGGGAAAGTGCACTAAAATGGATCCACTCTTACCTAACTGATCGAATGCAGGCTGTTAACATCAATGGTTGGTTGGTCAGCTTCCTTCAGCTCCTCTCGGTGTGTCCCTCAAGGATCTGTACTTGGTCCGCTATTTTTCACTTATATTCATATCCATAGCTACACATAGCTTGGCGCATGGTTTTTTACAAGTACACATGTATGCTGAGGACACCCAGCTGTAACTTATCTTTTGACTTGGATAATCCTTCTGATGAAATTGCACTCGTTCTAGAATTGAATTGTGTATAAAGGATATTAAATCATGGATGACAGCCGAATAATAAATTGAAATTAAATGATGAAAATTGAACTAATCATTATTACCTCTTAAATATCATCAAACAAAACGGTATCTTCATAAACCATCTTCACCTTCTCTTAGCTCTTTTTATTCTTTCATTTTTCCATTCTCCCGTCCCTACCCTCTCAGTTCTCTGTATTCTTTTGGTACCATCGCTTATTAACTCTCATTAGACCCGTGTTGAATCTCACCTGTTCTTTCAATTGTTTCCTCCCTATCCCCCGCCTTTCCTGTCAATCCTCACCTTATCCGCCCCTCCCTTCCTTCTCTCTCTCTACAATTGCCCCTACCACGGACAGTCTTAAAATTGCTTTCCTGCAACATTTGTGACTTCTGTAATGCTCGAATCTTGGAATCATATGACAACCCTTATCCATGGAGACCACATTAAAAATGTTGCCAATCCACTTACTCCAGATTAGGAACATTAGCCAGAGTCCGGAAGTGCTTGATGTGATTCTGCAGCGACACTTGTTCAGCCCTTAGTCACGCGTCACGCCTTGATAATGGTAATGCTCTATTGTATGGGATCACAGCGGGCAACTGAGTAACTTAAACAAGCTCAAAATGCTGCCCGGCAGTATGACTCAAAAGACCTAGAAAATTGAACCATTTATTTCACCCTCTGTTCTACAAGTCGCACTGGTGCCAATTGGTATCGCATTCACTTCAAACCCTCACTCCTCACCTGGAAAGCACTTCATGATATGGCACCTTCTTATATCAGCAGCTTCTCAAACCACATATTCCTCACGCACCTTAGACATCGTCAGATAAACATTTGCTTTAATGTTCCTCGAACTTCGTCTTCAATATGGCGACCGGCCTTTTATGCACCTGCTCCTAGACTCTGGAACTCACTTCCTACAGAACTCAGATTTGTAATTCACTTGAGACTTTCAAGAGAGTTAAAAACTCACCTGTTTAAGATTGCCTCGACAATTAACTTGCTATTTATTCTTCGTAACTGTTTTGCTTTGTTGTTTTTCTTATGTTGCGCCTCGGATAGTTTATTTAGATTGATGGCGCATTATAAATGCAGTATTATTATTATCTCTATATGGGTGAGTGTGTCATTTAATTTTATATCTGCTTTGTTGTGTAGTTAATAAAATATGTTGAAAACTGACTTCCCCGGTCGCTTCGGCTGATTCTGGGAGGTCCCGAGGTGGACATCTTCGGCCTGCTTCGCAGTGTGGTTCTTCTCGGCACAGCGACTCCCACAGGAGTTCACCCGTCAAGCACTCAAGACTACCGGCCGCTGGCCCGCACTGGATTTGCTCTTGGGGCTTTCGGTGCAGGCTAAGCGCGTTCACCCTGCCAATACCAGAGTGTTGCGGCTGCGGTGGACATTCCGTGGTGGTGATGGTGATGTGATTGCCCGTTGACCGGGGTCGATCCCCTCGCCGCTAGTGCCGATGCCTAACGTATTGTAGTCCCCCGTTGTCTTCGGGCGCCCCAACCGCCGACTACGGTAGCTAGCACCATGGGTACTGCTGCGTTAGACCCTAGGTTTGCCGGCTACTGTGTCCCTTCACTGGCTACCGCAGGTGTCTCCACTCTCACCACCCTCGCTGACTAGCCTTGCTCGTCTGCGATGCCACCAGCTGGTACCGCATACCTTGCCGGGCTTGGTGTGGCGTGTGGTGCTCGCCAGGGTGGCCCCCCTTGACGCCCCAGCTGACCCCGTCAGCTTGGGCCTCTCATGCGGTAACACCTTCCTGGTGACAGGTGCGGGTACCCCGTACCAGTCCCTATGGTAGGTCCGCCTGTGGCCGGGGCACCCTGTGGTGCCCCAGCCCGCCAACCGCTCTTGCGGAGCAGCCACCGTGGCTTGCTTCCGCGGGGGATTCGTACCCACCGCAGCAGACCTTCACGGGTCATGCTGCGCCCCAGTACGTTCCTACCCACCCAGTCGGGCTGACTGCTGGGTGGATCAGTCCTGGTATGTTTTTTTCAACCGGGGCTCCTGCTTACGGGGGCCCCACCGGGCTATGGCATCACCGGCTCACCGCTGGCTGCTCAGCCTTTGGTACCTGGTGCTGTCAGGGTGGCGACTACGCCGCTTTCGAGCAGTGTTATCGCCGCGGCTGCACATATTGTCACCCTCATGAGGGGTGGTAGTTCATGGTTGGTACCGCCTGTACGGGCCTGGCAGGCGTTGTCAACCCCGTCCCCTACGAATCGGCTAGCGTACCTGGATTTGGGGAGTAACTCCCACGCTTTCTCGGCATACCCCCGTCGGGATTCAGGCTTGGTTCCCAGCCTTTCGGGCCCAGGCTTGCCGTCATCGCCAGGTGGGCCTCAGCCCCCGCGGGAGTCTTGTATTGCCGACCAGGTGCTTCACCTGACCCCTCCTGCTCCTCGTCTGTGCCGTCGCTCAGGACTCTTACCGGCCGCAGACTTCCTACGTTTCGAAATCAGCGCCATGTGAGGGAAGATTCCGCTCGGGAGTCATCTCACCCCGTCGGTGTTAATCCTCCGGACCCGTCTTCGGCCATCATTCCCGCCCGGAACGGGATGATGTGGACACTCTCCCCGCGTGCACTCCTGCCCGTACTCCGCAGGGCTACCGACAACTTGGGCTTGCCTTTGCGCGCCGGCACAGGTGCGGAAGTGGGACCGCTGGATCTCGGCTTCTCGTTACTTCCACCCAAGCATGTTCAAGCGTTGACCCTTCCATCAGACGTTGGTCTACTGTGGAAGCGGTCCGGTGAAGTGCCGCAGAAGACTGCTGATTTTCAGTGAAGTCTTTCACAAAGTCCCTGCGGACTTCAGAGAAGGATTTTACCTCCTTCTTGCGGACTCCAGCCATGGACCCCGACTTGGCGGCCAAGATGGCCACCACTGGCTTACTCCCCTTTCTGGGGAATCAGTTGGCGGCAGCTAGACCTTCAGTGTCTACCAGGTACGCGACTCGGGTCTTTCGCCATGGTAACTCCCACGACCTCATGTCCTCATTGGCGACGGATGGGTTGCCTCTCCGGAAGAACTTCTGAATGCTGTACGTTCCTGTCTTCGCTGGTGACCAGGCAGACAGAGGTGTTCAATGACCTTGGCAACGTCGCTGAGCTTCCTCCGCGTGAGAACGCCTCTTCTCGTTCGTACCCCGAGCTCCAAACTCGCTTCGGAGGTCCCTCGAAACCAAGCCGTAGACACTGTGGAAGTTCTCTCGGAGGACACTCAGGGACTCCTTGCTTGCTTCGCAGAACGTGTCGAGTCCGAGCAGGCGCTCAAGAAGGCCCCAGGCGAAGATCTTCCCTGCGAGATTTTCGGCCAAGGAGAAGAAATCAAAGCAGCTCTCCGCTCTCTGGCCGTGCCGCCAAGCAAGGCGAAGGCCGGCACTGGCTCAGTGCCAGCTCACTGGGCTCAAGGCTCATTGCCAGGGCCACCCAAGAAGCCCCTGCACCCGCCGCTTCTTCTCAGAAGCCCTGGGCCAGGCCGAAGACTCGTCCCCCCTCCCAAAGCAACGGCGCCTGGGATGGGAAAGGTCCTAAATCCTGAGGGCACAAAGCGGCCGCGGAGTTTCTCCTTCGGGAGGGAGTCCCTCCACATCCGGTGGCGGCGTCGCTTATCTCTTTTCGTGCGGGAATGGCCAGCCATCTCTCCAGCACCTTGGGTACTGAGCGTGGTGAAACGGGGGTACAGATCGATTTACCGCGGTCCCCCCTCCGACCTTCCCGGCCGAGACCTAACCCCGCTTTCCGGGGCCGCCGAAGGACCAAGTTCTTCTCGCGGAGGTCTCGAGCGCTCTTGGCGAAGGGCGCCGTCTCCCTGTTCGACCCCCCACTTTCACGCGGGGTTCTGTGTCGACTTCTTCATTGGACACCCAGACTACGGGAGCTGGCGTCCCATCCTGAACCTGAGCCGCTGCACACGTTTTATCAAGCCCAAAGGTTCAGATGGAAACCCTCGCGTCGGTCCTGCGCTGTCCCTTGAAGGGGATCTGGGGCCTCTTCTCTGACCTGACAACGCCTACCTACACGGGTAGGGTGCGGGTGGTCAATCCCACAAAATCCCGACCGTCGCTGGCTCAGATTCAAATCCAGGGCCAGTCCTCACGAGTGGACTGTCTCCCCTTTTCGGGCTTTCCACCTCTCCAGGGTCTTCACGATCGTGACCTGGGAAGTGGGCACCTTTCTCAGGTGGCAGGGGGTCAACCTCTGCATTACCATTTGGGGGGGACGACTGGCTATCTCCGACCGTTGCTTTTGGCGACGTCCTAATGGTCCGTCGAACAAATTCCCCCCGGTCGTCAGAGGCGGGCTTTAATCGTCAATTTCGAGACGGTCCAGCTTGAGCCCCCTCCAAACCTGAGGTATCTGGGTTTCGGCTGCAACTGCTTCCCGGCATTGCAGAACCATCGGCCGAGCGGGTGGAGGTTGTCACTCGAACTGCGACCTCCATAGCCAAACTCAATCAGGCCCCCGTCGAGGACTGGCACGCCTCCTCGGCGCTGCCCCCGTACTTGTCGCCTACAATGAGGTTCTTCAATTGCACCTTGGGCGGCATTACAGGCCGATCTGTCAGCCCCCCAACTCTCCCCATCTGATCCCCATCCGAACGCCGGAATCCGGGAGCACCTGACAGGGTGGTTCATCTCGCCCAACTGACTCGGGATTTCTTTCCCCGCGCGTTCCAGTCGAAACAGTACTCACGACGGATGCGTCGAAGTCGGGTGGGGGGGGATGACCCCTAGACTTAGTGGTCTCGGGGCGTGGGCCCAGACCGAGGCACCCCCCCATGTCATCGTCTCGAAATTGTGGGCAGCGAGAAGACTCTTCGCTCACTTTCGAGACGATGGTGAGCCAACACCAGTGTCCCTGGTCCGAACGGGGGCAATATCCACAGTGGTGTCCTATATCAACAAGCCATGGCGGAACTCGGTCCCGGACCCTGTTGTCGCGATGCCATGTGTATCATAACGTGGTGTCGGGACCGGGACATCACGATGTCCGCCGTACACTTCGGGCGCCGACGTTTGCTCGCTGCAGGACGACGGCTCGTACTGGAGTACTGAACCGGTAAGTAGCATCGGGCGATCTTCGAAACCCCGCAGATCGACCTGTTTGCTCTCAGCTGAGTCACCAGCTCCCTCTGTCCTGCTCCCGGACTCACGACCCAGGAGCATTCGCAGTCGACGCTCTGTCGATAGACTGGTCCCTGGGTACACGCCTACGCATTCCCTCCGATTCCGATTCTCTCCACCGCGTGGTGTCGAAAATCGGGTGGGAGGAGTGCCGGGTCATCCTCATCGCTCCCTTTTGGCCGAACCCTTTGGGTTTCGGCCAATGGTAGATCGTCTTGTGGCTCCCCACTACGACTTCCAATTCTGTACCGATCTAATAGCAACTCCAGACGGGGGGAACTTCCAGTCTATCGATCGAACATCTAGCGTTGACATGCGTGGCCATTATCAAGGGCAACGATGCCGAATAGCGAGCTTTTCGCATAGGGCTGCCTCGCTCATATCCGCCGGAAGGAGATGATCCACGATGGACGCCTCGTAAGCGTCTTGGACCCTACTTCCGGTGGTGTGAGCGGCGAGAAGTCTCTCCGACTCGTGCTACTGTAGCCGAGATTGCTGACTTCCCACCGACGCTTCGATAGCTGCCTTGAAACCAGTACCGTTAGAATTAATAAGGCCGCCATCCTTTGCTCATCCACAGAGGGTTTGCAGACCGGGTCCTACCATCAACGATGATGGGACAATCCGTCTCCTTCCGGAGGGAGTCAACCCTCGACTTCCGCCATGAAGGGTGGGTCCCTCCTTGGACCTCATACCCGTCTTTAGACTAGCTTAACCTAGGCCCTCGTTCAACCTATGAGTAAAGCCTCGCTTAAGCCTGTCCCTCTCCAGACGGCCTCCGTGGTCGCACTTGCCTTCGGGAGACGAGCTATGAGATTAAAAACCTCTCAATCTCGGCATCAAGAGTTCTCCCAGGACAGGGTTCAGCTGTTTTTTCACAGGCCAGACTGTTCTGGCCAAAAACTGACTCTTCCTTTAGACACTCGACAAACAAACATCATCCTACCCCCGGATCGCCAACATCGTCGTTGTGGGAAGATCGCCTGTTGTGTCCTGTTCGGGCCCCTGGAGTAATATAAGCGCCAAACCGCTTCTCTCGGGCTCGAACAAAAAAGATCGGGTTGTTTCTCACGTCAACGCTGCCCCCATGGTCCCGCGTCCAAGGCCCGACGCTATCCAGATGGATTTCCGCGGTTTAATATCACTGATTCCCGGTGCGGTGGCGTGGTCCCTCACCGGCCCCGTGCTCAATTCGTTCGTACATCCTTCCTCTTTGGGCCTACCGACCAGCGGGACTCAATCGCCGAAATTTGCCAAGCAATGTCATGGAGGTCTCCCACAACTTTTTCGTCGGTATACTACAGAAACGTAGAAACGCCACAGAAAAACGTTGCGAAGCAGCTCTTCTGCAGACCAGACTACACTAAATCTACCAAAACATTCCACATACCTAAGTTGCCGACCATGACACTCGCCCCGGAGTATTCCTATGTTCGGTGACATCGTATGTGTTTCAACTTTTATGATGTGCATCCTTGATTTCCATCATATGATGTCTGTATTTTTTTTGGTGGTCTCCATCCCAGCCTTTGGCTGCCATCCGTCTGAGCCGCGCTCTGAAACTAATTATTTCCACCTCCGACTAGTAAGGAGCTAGTCTGTTTGATGAAACTATCATTCAACGCAGTTTAATGCATATGTTTTCCAGTCAACATTTGGTAAACGAAATCAGCTCATGCTAATGATTGTATTCCAAAAACACGTTTGTTTTATAAATCATCTAAACTGAGGCCTGATTTCCTTTCCAATGATTGACTTCCCACTCCGTCCCTACCCACAACTATAGTTTGTGCGTCGTGTTGGCTTGGGCCCAAAACGGAGCTAAGGAGAGCAATGGCCGCAGGGTGTGACCTGGGGTCAACTTGAAGACGTCCATTTCTTTTTTAGGGGTGGTTTATTTGTATTTTGGGTGGCAATTTCCACTTCTCAGAAGGAAATGCCTATGTTACAGTCAACATTGAAAAGGAAATCAGGCCTCATTATATGCTTTATAAACTAACATTTTTTGAACTAATTTTGCGTTTCTTTCAGTGTAAATAAAGATAAAATAACGTTTTAATCATCTTTCTATCTATTTTTTTGACATTTTTATTTGCAGTCAAATTACGTATACAAAACATACATGACGCCGATCAGCTTGGTTTGTAATTTTTGGTAGTCGTCCTCTTCCGGTTGTCCTTGCAGTGTTGTTTGAAAGTATTCAATTTTGAAGAAATGGAAACAAGACCACAACGGAAATAAAGGCACCTTGCAAGATTTTCTAAGGACCGATGAAGAAACACTAGCAGTGGCAAGTGCAGGAGGAGAGGCAGGAAAGAGAGAGTTTACCACTCTCGTTATCAGGTGGACGTGGTCGAGGTCGTGCTGTGACTGCTTCGCCTTCGGCTCCAACTCCAGGTCCGAGTACCAGTCCGGGCGTAGCCGTAGGAGCACAACCAGGTCAAATGGAAATCATATTCTTATTCTTCTTGTTATACTATCAGTTATTTCAGTGCCATGTCCAGCTAGTGGTTTCCGTAGTGCTGGTGAAAAATGTGAGAATTTTCATTCAACTTGTGAGGCTTACCAGTCAGTCCGTTTAGAACCAGATCTCGAGTGCGCAGCGCGATGTCTGGTGATATTTGTATTTCCAAAGCTTTAGTTTTTCTTTACAGTACTGTGGCATAGGCTGCAGGTGAAAACCCACCCGCAGCAACACGATCCCCTATTCCCCCCATTCCCTCTATATTTGAAGCATTTGACCATCGAAATGGGATTCTATACCTGAGACTATCCCGAGTCAGAATATTCACCCCAATCACATATTTTTTACCTCTTTCATGTCAAAATCCAACTAATGAATTCGCCTTTCGATGCCCTAAATTCACCTCTTGCAGTGCGAAACAATTATAATTAGGTCTCTTACACAGATGCTACCACGTACGCACATCGAGCACATACATTCTACGATAAATACTAGCTCAGTCGATGGAAATTTCTAGTGTCATAGGGAAGACTTTCTTTCACCATATATAGAGACATAATTTGCTACTTGTCCTGTAGAATAAAATATACATGTATCAAGTTCAATGCAGATATCAAGATGGTATGACAATGGTAAGCAAGTGATCACTGCTCACCTTGGGAATCTACGCCACCGAGGGCAAAGCCCGAGGTGAGCGAAGTTTTAACTGCAAAAATTTTTGAGTTTAAATTTACTCACTATTTTGTATCCCTATATCTGCATTGAACTCTGATACCAAAATGTTGATCACTTCCGGTAAAATCTGGGGGATTGGGGCTTCTGGGGACGAGGCTATAATTAGCGATCGGTCCATGGACCTTAATGGTGCAACGAGAGATTTCACATATCAGGTGTCCCTAAAAAAATCGAAAGTACTGATTTTTGTCCTGATGTAAAGCTTTCCTCAAGATATCCCCTCTTGAAAGGATTAAGCTGAGGAATGTTTCTTTGGTACAAAAATTGTGAATTTTTATTATCGTATAGGAGCAAATACTAAATTCAGCCTATGTTTTATATTGAAATATAAGCAAATCAAAATCACCATTTTTCTCTCTTTTAAGGTATTTCTGTAGCCTAATACAAGGTAAGAAATCTTTTTGAGTGGCTAATCTATATAAAATTACAATTATGAGACAATATTTGGGTGCCTCAAAATCTCTCGTTGCACCTTTAAGGTGGAATTACCCCTTTGGAGGGCTAAAAATAAATATTGCAAATTAAAGTTGAGGAAAATAATACCTTTCTGTTGCTTTTTGTTTGACGGCAATCAGAGTTTCCGTTCAAAAGTTATGGTCGAAAATGCAACTTCGCAAATGGAAATTTCCTATGGAATTTTTTTATGTATTTTATTGTTTTCTAAGCTGTGATATTATATTTCTTTCCACTTTAAAAACTCATATCTCAAAAAGTAAATGAGCTTTTGATCTCTAACTTCCACAATTATTTGTAAAAATTCAAGCACTTTCTAATTGATAATAAAAGTAGACGGTGTCAAGGCATGTGAACTGGTCACTGATGCACATACACAGATCAGTTCAATGATAGGTAAGTTTTTGCACAATTATTCTGTAAAATCAACTGGTGTGCTTATAATTATATATCTGTTTTGGAAGTCCAGGTCCTCTGCCTAAAATCTACCCTTCTTTAAAATTAAAATTTTATGTGTTGCTTTCCCTTTCCAGGTCTGCAATGAGGAGAAGCACACCAAGAATGTTGAGCTTGCTTGGTGCTCACAACCAAGGTTTAAATATGGGTCTACACTGGGCGATTTCATGGGAGCCTCTTTTCAGGGAACGATTATGGAAAAATTGTGCCGTTTCTCAATGCCATCAACATGAAAGCAATGAATCGGACTTTGTTCCAACAAGTGTGTGGACACTATGCAAACGCTGCCATTGAAGATCGACTATGGGAGGAAACTCAGAAGCGCTTATTGAGAACCTTTCAGGAGATGTCAATTGCTTGGTGAGGACACATTAGGCCAGTCAAAATTAGAATGATGCTGTCTTAACCCAACACTAATTGCAACAGAAAATCAATTTCAACAGAATTGTAGTGAGAATAACCCTTTAATTAAAACAACATTAGCAAAAGTCCTAACTAAATCAAGGAGTGGAACTATATTTTAAGGGGGAAGGTTTCAATACAGGGGTTCAAAATATGAAAAAGTATCCAAACGCTCGAAAATTAATGCAACAGTGTTGTTCTTTTTAGGATTAAAACATGTATAGTTTTGCCATATCTGCAGGTTGTAGTTCAATAGTTATGAGTCAAAAAGGTTCAAGGTCAAAAACACTGGGGTAAATTCTCACAGATACAATCCGTTCTTTATAAAATGGGTCAAATTGTTCGTCAATGGTACAGAACCCGAAAATATACTGGTTGCGCCATTTATAATATTCGGTTGCATAATTGGAATGCCAAAATGTTGACTGGGGGCTAACAGGGTCCTATGGGAAGGTCACTAGTCTAATAGCTTCTGTAATTCTTATATCGAAAGTTCAAACAAGAATCTATTTACATTTACTTTCTAGTGGGACAAATTTTAACAGTTTACAACCAGCATTCTATGAATTTTAACCCAGGATGACCCTTTGAACGTTTATGAGCCTATTGTTACTAAAACTATAACGCGTAGATAGGCAAATCTATACTTTTTTAAACCTCTTAGGAGTAAAGCCCAATCAATTGGTACAATCAATTTAAATCAATTCGAAACAATTCTAATTTTTTACCCCTGTACAACGTTGCCCCTTATTTCTACATGTTTCCACAAGTTGATCTTGGTAGACTGTTTGTTTTTTTTAATATAGTCTTTTTGACTAGTTCTGAGTATATTAACCCCAAAATTGTTTCTGGTGCAATTTGTGTGGGGTCAAATCATCATAGGAGACTAACAATGAAACACTAAGTTCCATTATGACATAATCTGTCATAACAGCTTCATCTAGATATAAAAAAATGTTTTTTAGTTGAAATTGAATGCTGGACAAAACACCTCTTCAATATTTCATTGGGGAAGGGTTTGCATCAAGACAGGTCTCACAAAATACTTTGCTCCAAAGCCCTCTGTGGTTCTATCCCATATTGTTAGTGGGTGTTTTTACTGCTTACTAAAATAAGTATATTTTGAGAAGAGCAAGTTGATATGCGTTCAGTTTCACCAAACAAATTGGAATACTAACAATAATAATACATTTTTGAACTTGTTTGTTTCAAGGGATGGTAGAATGGAGTCCCATGCAGGATTCAGTGCAGAGTACTGTACATACACAACCATGGACAGTGAAACAAAAGACATCATCGATATGGTCATTGTTAACAAGCGTGAGACAAATCTTAACTCAGTGATAATGGAGCGAGAAGGTTGCAGGCGTGCACTTGACAACCTAAACCAAAAGGGTGTCAAGGTATGTGAACTGGTCACTGATGCACATACACAGATCAGTTCAATGATGGGTAAGTTTTGCGCAATTATTCTATAGAATCAATTTGTGTGCTTAAAATTATATTTCTGTTTTGGAAGTCCATCATTTTACCTTATATGCCTGTTCATCATGGTAATGAGCTAAATTGCCATTTTTTTTGTTGGTGTCGCCTCAAGTGAATGTTCAACATGGGAGCACTAACGAGTCAGCAAATCTGTCTGGAGGCCTGCCTCTCCTGATGTTGAAGGCTGACTCAGAGATTTCCTGAGGAGGGCACCCTCAATTTCCAAAAAAATCATGTTTTTTTGATGTACATAATGCTTGTCCATATACTAATCACTGTGTGAAATAGCTAAGCTCAAATCGAATTAGAAAATCACAACTTTGTTATAAAATTCCGGATTCGGAATTTTTGTTACAGTACCCTATGGGGAGTAATACCATACATAAATGTTTACTGCAAAACGAAAAATCCAATTTATCTCAAACTTTGGAATTGTGCATTTTAGGTTACTATCTTTAGTTCTAGTTGACTATTTATCATTACTAGCGGGAGGCCCGCGCTTTGCGCGGGCTCCTGCTAGTTGAGTGAACGGGAGTGATCACTGAAACCGAAGCGATCACTGAAGAAGTGACACACTATATGGCGAGACCACCGCAACCAAACCCGTAACCCTGAACTTTAGGACTCTCCCGAGTTGCATATTTTGTCTTTTTAACACTTTAAATAACTCAAATTCCTGTACCTATCATATCCAATAGCCCATAAAAAAAAAAAAAAAAAAAAGGTGTCAAGGTATGTGAACTGGTCACTGATGCACATACACAGATCAGTTCAATGATGGGTAAGTTTTGCGCAATTATTCTATAGAATCAATTTGTGTGCTTAAAATTATATTTCTGTTTTGGAAGTCCATCATTTTACCTTATATGCCTGTTCATCATGGTAATGAGCTAAATTGCCATTTTTTTTGTTGGTGTCGCCTCAAGTGAATGTTCAACATGGGAGCACTAACGAGTCAGCAAATCTGTCTGGAGGCCTGCCTCTCCTGATGTTGAAGGCTGACTAGAGATTTCCTTATGAGGGCACCCTCATTTCCAAAAAAATCATGTTTTTTTGATGTACATAATGGCTTGTCCATATACTGATCCCTGTGAAATAGCCTCAGGCTCAATCGAATTAGAAATCACAACATTGTTTAAAATTCCGGATTCGGATTTTTGACACGTACCCCCTATGTTGAGTACTACCATTCAATAAATAATTAACTGCAAAACGAAAAAATCAAATTTTCTCAACGTTGGTTGTGCATTTTAAGTTTTTATCTTTAGTTCTAGTTTGACGTATGTATCATTACTAGCGGGAGCCCGCGCCTCCCGCGGCTCCTGCTAGGTTGAGTGGACGTGATGAGCACTGAACCGGAAGCGATCACTGAGAAAGTGACCACTATATGGCGAGACCACCCGAACCAAACCCCTAACCCTGAACTTTAGGACTCTCCCGAGTTGCATATTTTTGTCTTTTTAACACTTTAAATAAACTCAAATTCCTGTACTCTATCATATCCAATAGCCCCTGTATTTACGATTTCTAAGGAACCGTCAACTGAGTATTTAATCCGTATAACTTTGCGTATATTTATTCTTTCCCGTATTTTTTAAAATGATAAAACTTTTTCAATATTTAATCCTGTATCCGGTCCCTTATAAGTTTCCGTGTACTCTCCAAGTACTCCCAGTGGGTTAAGCCGAGTTTCCGTTATTTGACACATATTTTTCTCATAACACTCCTCAAACTCCCATATAACGTTCTCCTCGCCATCCTGTAAAGCCCCCCCCCCCGTCCCCTGTCACAACATCCCGTAAACGACCCTATCAGTGATTTAAAAATATTTGAAATTTGCAGGAAAGCTTCAAGTGAAGATAAGTTTGTAGAATTCTCATAAGTTACCTTTTCCAGCTGTAGAATTACAGAATGAAGAAAAACGGCAGGGTTCCAAGATACGATTCGCCATCACTTACGTGTTGTAGTCAGTGTCCGTTCGGACCAATAATGACTAAAATCTCCGATTCTGTCCTTATTTGTGTTGCTTCTGGTCTTATCATTATTGCCGTGATGTTAGGATACCTGTAACTGTTCTTGTTACTACTGCAAAAAATCTGATTTTTGATGATTTTTTTTTCGATTTGCTGACTTTCGCAATCATTATCTTGTCTTTATCGTATTTTTTTACTCCTCATATTTCATGAAATCTGTAGCTTAGGCCTATATAGTTCCTAATTTTTCCTACATGTGTAAAACGGCATATTTCCAATCCCTTAATTTTCCATAGATTTTATTTTTTTTTTTCTTCTCAAAGCTCCATGGGGTAACACGTATAGTATCCATACACAACACGACATCAAAGCGAAATAACATGCGGTTTTCTAGACCATATCTTCTTTCCCACAACCATTTGCAACTATAAGGAGCCTGTTATTTGCTACTGCATATAGCGTCTACGCGTAATGGGGCCGTTGCCACGTGTAAATACCCATCGCAACGCACCACGCATCCGCGCCGCTTAGTAACACAGTACAAACAAATTGGTAATTTTTCATAGCAACCGAGCACATTTGCGTTGATTTTTCAGCCATTCCTGAACAATTTTCGTCAAATAAGCTTAGAAGCCGTCCGGTATCCTCGCGCACCTTTCATGCGAGTTTGGCACAATATGGATCGAAATTGACAGAGCCTTTTGCGAACACATACATACAAATATACATACAACATTAGCCAAATTAATAGTATGATTCCACAAAAATAATAATTTCGTAAAATCTCTGCATTCAGCCTTAACGTTCTTGTGAAATTTGGTTGGTGCTGTTTGAAATGTTCACGCCCGATTGCACCAAATATGGGTCTTTAAAGTGACATGAATTATGTTTTTTGAGGACAAGTTCTCTCAAATTGTTTTTGTTCAATTGTAAAACACCTACCGAGAACATTTGAATAGTTTATTGGACAAACAGTTCAAAAGAAACCACAAGTCTTTGTTTGGGGAAAACTTTCCCGCTATTGTAATCATTCCTATGGGAACACCATGCTTTGATTTTGTGTCAAGCCCAACAGCAAATACTAGAATCATCACCTATTCATAAAGACAGCGTACTCAGCTTATTTCACTTCAGGGTTTGATCTAATAATACAATTGGTAAGCATGTCAAAAATGTAAAAAAACCCGGGTTCAAAAAACAAGGGGGTTCTCGAACCACTTGTGTCCCCTGGTTGCTCGATCACTTGCTTTCTGATGAAGTTGGCATTGATGAATTAGAAGAGAACAAATGCACTGGAGAGAAGTGTTATACAAAATGACCAAGTTTTTGATATAAAATTGGAATTAGCTATGATTTGTCAAAATACTTAATTAAACTCATAGCAAGACCATTAACCAGTTCAGCGCGCATCCCATTAATAAACGTAATTAATGGCAAAAGCTTCCTCGTGCTTGCGCATCCCATTATAGGACGGATGGAGGCCAAATTTACCTCCATTATTTACGAGCACCACACAGCTTTACCGCTTTACAAAGTATGGCTCATCGCATATCAAAATGATCAGAAAAGAGAAGTATTCTACAGATGGCGCCATTCATTTGCAGTCGCTAAAAAAAAACACTACAAAGCTTGAAGTGCAACGACCTAGAAACCCGCAACAGCTGATCAAAATGGCGTCGTCCATTGCGTTCGAGCGACAAAACTAACACAAATTCTTCCAACAATCGCAAGATTTTTATGACCACAGTAGTCAAATAGCTTTTGACCAAGGATCCGACAGGATATATGGTCAGACAATTGAGGTGGAATCCGATGCTGAATTTCATGTAACTGTGGAGCTATCGGCTTCAACCCGCCAGCGTATATCCAGGCCGAGTACACCCACTTCTCAGTGTGCGCTACCTTTCAGGAGGGTTGGTCAGTCCCCGGGAATGGCTTCTGCTCAAGAATTTAGCGATGGCAGTGATCATGAAAATGATGAACATGGTGACTATGACGGCGATACAGAAATAGATGATGATTTGCCACTGAATGTGCTACGCAGGCTGCAAGCACCCCATGATCGTGCTGCTGGTGTTCAGGCTCATGCAGATGTTCATGCATCAGATAATGATGCTGCCGCTGCTGCTGCTGATGATGACGATGATTGCCATTAGACGTGGACGTGAAAGTAATCGAGCACAGCGATCGCAAGGTGGACAAGCACGCCGTCGTGATCAAGCTCCATTGCGATGGAGTCAAGTTCAGCGTCACACCCCTACTGTCCACCCATTTACAGCTGATCCTGGACTTAGTCAGGAGGCTATTGCTAGTTTACCAGATGATATGAGCACAGCAGATTTTTTTAGCCTTTACATAACTGATGAGATTTTAGATAACATGGTTGTGGAAACAAATCGATACGCCGCACAATTGCGTGAGGAGAAAAGAAGCAATTAACGGAACTTTGAAACCAAAGTCTCGTCTTCGAAAATGGGAGCCGACTACAAGAGATGAGATGAAAAAGTTCATCGCGATTCTCATTCTGACTGGGTCCTACACATAATACTGGTCGACGGATTACCTGGTTTACACACCAGCATTTGCCAACATCATGTCACGCGACCAATTTATGTTGTTGAAAAGATGTTGGCATTTCAACGACAACCAAGCACCTGGTTACGATCCAGAAGCACAGGATCGTGATCGTCTCCACAAGATTCGATCACTTGTGGATGCTCTAAACGACTGTTGTGGTAAAGTCTATATTCCGCCGATGTATATAACTATTGACTAGTCGCTGATTTTGTTCCAAGGGCGCTTACTCTTCAGACAGTCAATTCGCAGCAAGCGAGCTATAGTTGGCATCAAAATGTATCCTGTATGTACATCTGATGGGGGTTACATTAGGATTCCGCATCTACACTGCTAATGGAATTCGCTACCATGATGTGGATGCTGGAATTGATTTTCTTTCAAGTGAGCAGATTGTTCTAAACTTGATAGAACCCTAACTCGGAAAGGGCTACCATGTATATACTGATAATTATTATTATTATACAAGCCCACAGCTTGCAAGTTACTTGCTGACCAAGAAAACCCACCTGTGTGGAACAGTCCGTGCAAATCGGAGAAATTACCCCACTCAACAGCTAGCAGCTCACAACACGGATCGCGGCGACATTATTCACTATGTGGACAGCGATAAGACTTTGCTAGCTGTGAAATATCGGGAAGCGCGGGACCGTGCAAATGGACAACCAAAAACTGTCCATATGCTTTCCACAATGCATGGCTGTGGTACCGTAAACACGGGCAGGATCACCAGAAGAAATTTGCCCATTATCAAGCCCAAATGTGTCTCGGACTATAACAAGAACATGGGCGGTGTTGACTTGACGGACCAACAACTGGGCATTCAGAGCATCTGCCCGATGCGCAAGACCATGAAATGGTACCGCAAGGTGGCAATTCGTCTCATTCTGCAGATGCTGCTCAATGCCCAGAAACTCTACACCAAGAACGTTGATGTCACAGGCAGGGAGAATTTGCGCTGGTTTGCAATGGACGTCATACGCAGTTGGATTGGTGAACCCGATGAAGAAAGATTCCATTTGGATGGCAAGCTGCACATCCCCAACTTCATTGAAAAACAATGCGATTGCAGAGTATGTCGCTCAAGAGGTCACCGCAGAAGTTGTATGTGAGACATGTCCGGCACATGCCACAGACAAAACTGTACCAGGACTATGTGTAAAGCCATGTGTCAAATGCCCTGGAACTAGTGAAATTGACACTGGAGAACCTACCTGTAAAAAAATGATTACAGGCTCTTTCGGTGGCGCAAAAGCAATGGCTAAACTTGGTCTAAAGCCACTGCTGCATGCTGCTATGCACCTTAGCCGATTCGAAAAACCGTACTCGCAGCTCCCCACACTTTTGGATACGTGTTCCGATATAGACTTGAATTTACAATAACAGAGAAGCAGCAAAGGCTTTTACCCATATTATTTCACAACAAATGGTCAGTGATCTTCATGAACATGTGAGTCATAGCAATTTCTGTAGCTGGTTGATTGATGGGAGCTCGGTAGCAAAACGTTAACTTACATACGAGGCAGAGCTTGTGTATATAAGAACCGCACACAAACTTATCCCACAGACCGAGCTGCTTTCATTTGTTACAATGCAGCCCTATGCAGCTGTTACAGCTGCGAATCTAAGCCATGCTCTTGCAAAAGAACTGCTTATTTTAGCAAATCCCAAGCTTGCATCAGATGATATGATTTGTAAGCAAGATACACCTCTCAAAAAACTCCAGTCTGCTCTCAAAGAGACAGAATTCCACAAAAAAAATTGTGGGCGCAGGGGCACATGGGGCTGCCGTAAATTTCGGTTGCAAACAAGGACTGATTCAGGAGTTTAAATCTGTCGCGGAGTGGGTAATCGGTGAGCATTGTTTCTCACATAGGCTAGAACTGGCAGCACATGATGTACTTGATGTGTTTGGACACATAGATGATTTTCTCAAAGAACTTTGGCTTCACTTTCGCAACAGTCCAAAAGAATGGAGCCTTGTAAAAAGTCTGGCAGAAAAATTGAACTTAATTGTGGTCACTCAACCAAAGTCTTTTGGCACCATATTTATCCCCCACACTCAAGGTGCTTTCAAGGCCCTCCACAGCAACTGGGTTGTTTACGCACAGCACTTCGCTAATGTCAAAGTGGACAAAAATACAGATGCGAACTTGGCTGCAAAAGCTGCAGCGTGGTTGGAAAGTTGCTTGATGTGAAGTTTATGTTCACATGTCGCCTTAATGAGGACATCTTGCACCATCTTTCAAAGACGGCAAATATGTTTCAGGCTGACCAACCCCGCTCCATAGCTGATGCTGAAAGAACGTACATGAATCTGAAAGCTGAACAGGTTTGTGGAGTAATTTATTTCTTTGTGTATAGTTAATAAAAGGCCAAAATAAAACATTCATATTTTTATATTCAAAATGACATAAAACATTACATATATCAATTAAAGGTGCACTGAGATATACATCCATACGTTGCATAATATTAATGAATAAAATAAAATTAACATTTTGTCAAAAAATCTACAAATGCACAATTAAGAAATTGCCCCTGATTACTACATTGCAATTTGTAATGAAACAATACAACATAAAATTGAAAGTTATTATCAAAATTATATTAATTATGAAAAACACCAGTTAAAATTTAATCATCATTCAATTAGAGAATAAAAGATAGGATTTGTTGGTTTTGCCATCTAAATATCGTGTCATATGGATGGGCATCAATATTTTGAGTATTGGATGCCGCGAGCCGTAACCACTACGATAATTTTGGTTTTGGGTTGTTTTAAAAAATCCCCGAAAAAACACTTTTATTTCAATAAATTAGTTAAAAACAAGGCGAAAAATATTCCCCCTCTGTCAAAAATGAACCAACCCGTACTAGCTGCGTTCACTGCTTACCCTTCATACCAACTCGCGCTAAACCTGCGGCGACAGACCACTATCCTAATATCGTCTCATATGATAGGCCACAACCATGATTTGCGTGCTTGCTACTAAACCCCCCAACGGAAATAAGAATCATCATGTCAATCATCACTGTCTCTTGATAAACCTAAATACTGAATAAATATTTAGCTTACATAATATTTAACAGTAAGTACACTATAATTCATAATTAGTTTTTATTCCAATTGGTTTATAATGAAAATTTAAATTTTCTCTACATTTAGGAAATGCTAGCTATGGAAGCTGGAGAAAGTCTCAAGATCTGTGGCATCGTCTTGAGAAGAGTGCACCAGTACTGGAGACAGAGATACCCCATTTGAGAGCTCTACTGATGTCTCGTCCCTCAATCCACGCTGCAAACTCCTGTACACTTAAACTGCCATGAATCAAAAACTTGTCACTGAAGCAGAGCGTGAATCTGATGACCTCTCGTGGTTAAAGTGGTCATTTTCCCAACATCAAATTGAATGAAATCCGTCAAACTGCAGTGTCTAATTTAGACCAAGTGCTTGTGAACGTACTTGAATTTTTGACAACTTACAAGTGTTTTGTCCAAAGTCCAGTTCAATCGACAAATCACTTTCTGTGGGCCTGAAGAACTTGTCCGATTTAATGCAGTATGGTGTCGAAGATGTGCGATAACCTTCTATACACTTTAAAGTCCCCCTTCAACCGCAAGGTATTGCCAGTATATCGAGTATTACATGAATTTCTTGACTTAAAGATGGCCTATATCACCCCGCCTTGAATAGTGTGCAATCAGCCGACTTTTGAGCCAAAGGTTTACAGCTTAGAAGAACTAAATACCATAACTTTTTGCTAGTAGTAACTCATCTTTGCCTTCCATTTACAACAGCGATTGTTGAAAGGGGATTTTCAATGGGAATTGTGGAATTCTCGCAACTATCTATGATGAGAATCAACCATTGATTCTCGCAAGGTCGGGACGATTGCACTCCCTCCTTCCAACCGCATGGACAGAACCGTTTGAAGCAGTGATCGGTGCGGGAGATAGTGGGCATGCCTGACACATGTGGTACAGTGGATACAAGGACCGCCTCATGACCCAAAGGTCCTGGGTACGAGTCCCGCTGAGCCAATGGTGTTGTGCTCTTGGGCAAGTCACTTTACCTCGCTTGCCTCTCTCCACCGAGGTGCTAAATGGGGAGCGGTTAGGAATAGTGTCCATTGAGTGCCGCCCAATGGTATGAGCATGCCTTGGGCATTTGGAAGGCAGCTGACATATTCTAGTGGAAGCGTAATAAATGTGAACGCTTTGATACACTAACTGTGAAAGGTATATAAATGTCGACATTTTTTTATTTGACACCCTATTATACGGCGTAAACCCTGCCGATATCGGTGTAGGCCCACGCGGTATAAGTAATCTGTTTAAACTGTCTTTCTCATTTCTTCCTTCTTTTTAGTTGTGAATGGCTGAGGAAACGCGACCCGTGGAAAGTGGAGAAAGCACCCTTCGTCGGAAACGCAAGCCTGAGCTGAAAAGTGTAACATCCGCGAAAGATCCTGTTCCCAAATGCAAATTATCGTATGGTATAAGTACGGGGAGGATTGGGCTTCTCCGAGTATTGTGGCGCCGAAATCCTTCGTACCCTCAAGTACCGTATGGAAGCGAGTAAAAGTAAATTAAACCTCATGTTAGAAAGTCCGCTATTTAATAAGAAAGATAGCCCTGGAACGCGAGGTGCACACAACCGCATAGGTCCTGCTCGTTATAAATTTTCTTATTTCTTAGTTATCATTGTTGAGGGGGCTACGATCTGAGCATTCCGGAGACCACCGAGTTGTTTGGGCGGGGCCGGCCATAGAGATTGCGAGATCACCATACACACCCGAGCAGGGGGGCGAAAGAGGAGCGGGGGGAGGGAGAGGAATGAGACCTCAAAGGCCCTCTGCGTCAACAAACACTCCGGACCGTGGAGGGCAGTGAAGCCTTGAAGCAGATAGGAAAAGGGTATCGAGAGTCCATTTATGCTATAGGTGCCAAGGATACGGGCACAAAAGCTGCTACTGTGTGACTCCCAGCACGATTTCGGCAATTGGTAAAATGGTGTCAATTAATATACTGTCTAAAACAAAACCAAGGAGTTTACTATTGCCAAGGCAGTTAGCAAGTATAGTCAAGCTGTTCTTGAACAAGAAAAAGCAGAGTTGACAGTCTTGTACAAAACATATCAAAAGACATGTGATATTTCAATGATACATAAAGTAAATGAGCATGAAATAATGGCTTATGTCAGAGCTACTCAAGAAAGAAAACGGGCGACAGCAACACATGCTCCTGCTGTTGATGATCTGACGAGCAGCGGAAGAAGCTGCCATCCAACATATTCTAAAGATTCTTCAAACACAGTCCGAAGGACGATTATGTGAAAGACGCCCAAAAACGAAGGGGAGTGAGTATAAAGGGTTCTCTACTGGGTGTGAAGGACAAAACATCTACCAAAATTGCTCGATGAAAGGCTACATAACTATTTAATAACACGCATGATGAGGCTAGCGCAGATTTCAAATTTCAAGGACTCTCAGACTCTCATAATTGAAGGTGTATAAATTCTTGTGGTACTGCATATGTGTCAATTAATATACTGTCTAAAACAAACGAGCATATGAAATTGCAAAGACAGTTTAAGAACATATGATTTCTCAGATAACATGCTCTCGTCTATGGCGTTTTGTACGCGAGTTGTGAACGAAATTCACCTGTATTGTGAGAATATTAGTCACAACCCCACTCCTACTTTTGACATAAATTCATAAGTTTGAAGTCTTAATTGATTTATGGCAGTTCTAAGCAGGGGGTTATGGACCCGTCTAAAAGACGTGTGATATTCAATGCTCCACAACGTACAGAGCAGGGAGGAAATAAAGGATTAGGCCAGAGGACATATTAAGAAGAAAACAGGAGCAGCAACAATGTCTGGGTGTAATGATTTCTGACAAGCAGCGGAAGAAGCTGGCCCTATGCCATGGCCACTACCCAATATATTCTATACGATCAAACGACAGTCTTACGGACTGAATGTGAAGACTAGCCAAGAAAACACAATGGGAGTATACCGTCTCTACTGGGTATGGAAAAATCATCTACCAAACTTGCTCGTATGAAGCTACATGGACTACTAAACAGTCATTGATGTGCAGCGCAGCTTTACAAGTGAAATGGACCTCCAGACTACCATATTGAAGTGTGTATATCTTTTGGTACTCAAATTATGGTGTCAATTAATATACTGTACAAACACCAAACTGAAGGTATAAATTGCAAGGCAGAGTAGTTAGCAAGTATGTAAAGCTTCTTAACAAAAAGCAGAGTGACAGACTTTGTACACAAACATCTAACAAGACATGTGAATTTCAAGGAACATAAAGTAAATGCGCAGAGAATAAAGGATTATGTCGGAGAACATATGCGAGAGAACACAGGGACGGCAGCAACACGTCTGCTAGTGATGATTTCTGACGAAGCCAGCGGAAAAAAAGGCCCTAGCCAGGCCATCCAAATATTCTCACAAGATTCAAATACAGTCGAAAAAGACTTGAACTTTGTGAAGACATGCCAAAGAAACCTACATAAAGGAACCAGTCCTTATGGGTATGGAAAAATCATCTATAAACTTGCTGCTGACGTACATTAAGATTATACAACATGCATGATGATGCGTTGAAGGGCCCAGATCATGGATGGTAGAGGAAGGAGAAAGCTATCCCTAATTGCATTACGCGACCGCGAATTATCCCAATTATATCACTTGGCAACTATTGTAAAAAAGAATAGACCAACAAAGGCCGCTTCTCGGCAGGGCGTACTCTTTCATGTTCCACGATCATCGCCGACAGAAGACTGGCACACTCAGTTGAACAAGATATGACCTGTGCGCAGAAAGTATATCCCCGAGGCGCAGTGGTTTGTTTACATGTGAGAAGAAAACAAGAGATTGATTCGATACAAGCCGAAATCTGAGTATTTCAGTCCAAACAAATCAGAGATATCAATGTTCCTAAGATGATTACATTGATTTTAGTTTTTGAAAACTTGGATGTTTTGAAACGCCGTATTTCTTAAGTATGATATTTGGAGACGAAATCTACTTGAATGGGAAGAAAAATGCCGTATCTAAACAGTGACACCAACCTTGACAGTGCCCGGAGTTGGCCGTTTTTTTTCCTCAATTGGGTCCCGAAGTTGGTCATATTTACCACAGAATGTAATGTTTAGTTAAGCAGATAATGGTAAAAATTGTGCATTTTTGTTATAAAAGCATCAATTTGGCAGAGAGGTAGAGAATTAATTTGGAAAACAATTGGATATGAACCACCTGCACAGGTCCAGTTCAATGTCACCTAAGATCACAACAGTCAATTGGGTCAAATACAATTAAAACATGCAGAATAAGGTTGCGTAACTCTAATCAATCAAACATTCTCATGGGTCTATTTGTGACATACATTTCGACTTAATCAAAGACGATCTTCTTCATTTAAAGGGACTCGAGATTTTATGAGGATACAAATTGGTATAATTTGCACTTTGTTGAGATTATCAACGAGGACATTTCTAGGTTTATTGAACAAAGAAAAGAAAACAAAACCCTAGTTTGAACTCCCCTGCGTCCTGATCGCCCCCATAAACAGCATACTCGATATCTGTCATGCCAACAGAAAATACAAAAGCAATATTATTACTGAAATGGCTTTACCGTGCTTATTGTCCCTCCAGGTTTGATTAATATTGGTAAATTTTTAAAAAAATGGGAGAGGGTATATTTTGCTGAAATCTTCTCTTCTCTCTTTAGCTTAATACATTAACATAAACCCATAACTTGAAGAGATACAGGGACTACCTCACTGGGGATAATTTCCGGTGAATTTGTTTGAAATGCTACAAGTCATATCACCATTTTTAATCACCAAAAGAACCACAAAATGGAACAATCGGATTTTATATATGCTCCATTGATAACTGAATTTATCTGTATATTTCCTAAAACATTAATACTATGAAATAGATTTTGATAGGCCTCAATTGCAAAATAACACGTACTACGAGATTAAGGTTAATGCTGAATGCATTTGCATCAACATTTGCATCGTGTACATTCACAATGCTGGGGTATATGGCGATGGACGTCCATTTTAACAATACTTGTACACGTATCATGTGCTTAAAACCAGTAATTTTCTATTTCTCTGAGTGAAATCGGATCGCCAAGGGTCTCATTTATTTCACCAAAAATGTTGCCACTTCGGGACAAAATTGAAAAACGGCAACTTCGGACACTGAAGTTTGGTGCCATTTTTAGATTACAGG